>JAANYP010002853.1:0-50106 GCA_020465985.1 Centrapalus pauciflorus
TACCGGTTATAAAATTTAGGAATTTTAGAGAAATTGTTTCTTCGATTCAAACAAGTTTTGTCTCGAAGTAAAAGTTTCTATTACATTATTGTTCGATTCAAACGAGTTTTGTCTCGAAGCAATTGTGTTTCCATTTCATTTAATTATTTCTGTTTCGTTACAAACGAGTTTTGGTTTCGAGACGGATTTAATTTTTGCAACAGCCTTGATTAAGTGTTTAATTTGAACGGTAGATTCGATTATTCACTTTTGGTTTCTTAAACATTGAACGGATTATTCAATTTTAACTTTTATTATAAAATTTGTTACTATTCTCGTTCGGGTTACAAGTGTTTGAATGAACGGTTGATTCATTCTTCACTTTGGTGTTATCACATTGGTGTTAAATTGAACGGCAGATTCAATTTTAGTGATAAAATCGGTTATAATAAAAAGGATTTAATTTTGTTATAAAGTGATTATATTGAACGGTTGATTCAAGTTTTGTCAATTGAAGTATTTGACAATGTTTATAACAAAAGATTTAATTTTGTTATAAAGTTATTAAATTGAACCGTTGAATCAAGCTTGATCAATTAATTTGACGTTGTTTATAATAAAAGTGTAATTTTATTATAAAGTGAGAAAATTTTCTTTATTGAAAATTTATAAAGTATTTGTTTGAAAAGAAGATTCACAACTACTTATAATTATTTTCTTTGGCGTTAAAGAAAAAAAATGGAAATGTTAGATGGAGTTGTGTCACGGTCGATGACTTCAACTATAACATATTGTAACACCCACAATTATCACACAAATGCCACGTCAATACAATACACAGGTGGCAATATCGCAATCATCTCACAATGCACATGTCACAGGGTTAGCGGAAAACACTGTTAATTAAAACTTTTAACACAGAGTCATACATCGTCTCATAACCGACACTGATACATAAACACAACAGAGTATTGATAACAACTCTAAAGTCTAGCGCCAAAATACAGTCAGCATACACGGCTCTAAACTGCCCCGATCCCTACTTCGGCTGTTGCGACTGTGGCTGCGGCCCCACGGTATGACTGCCTGACACACACAGAAGACTCGAAAACATAAGCTGGACAGCTCGTGAGTACGCGAGGGTTAGACTCTGCAGGTAAACACATATAACATACACAGCACATATATCTCAACGCACATATGCAACTCTATGCATAACACATATCTCTGCTCGAAAGGGGACCACGTTCCCCGGCTAACAGGCCGCACACAGCAGCGGTTAGCTACTCAATAGGCACAGGAGCGACCTGGCAATATCTCTGCCGTATATATACAGCCTCATATCTCGTGACTGGTTAGGGACAGTCAACCTGCGCGATCACATATCGCGGGTACCTGCAATTCAAACACATATAGCACGTATAGGGTAGAGAAACTCATACCTGCGCGTACCTCTGTCTCATATACACATATCACATCACATAACTGACTCGTAAAAGACTACGCGCGATTTGTAAAAGAACTCGAGTACTCACCGACTACCCGAAACTTGATTCGAAACTCGGAATTCTCAATGCGGCTCGGCACGTGATCGGCTAGAACCTGTAATTGTCACGCATTCTCCACGTTAACACAACTCAATAACCATGTAATTCAGGTCAAGCATAACTATCGCAATTAACATAAACCCGAGACACAATCCCGGATAATTAACCGATCCCCGAAACCCTTTTACGGAATTCCCAACAAGACTCATAACCCCAAACAATTCAGTCCGACAATATCCCGAAGGAAATCGACACACTAATCACCCCAAACCTCCCCGAATGCATCAAGTCGGATTTCCCCAGCAGGCTGCGGCTCGCGCCGCTAAGCCCCCTGCACTCGCGTCGCGCCCAATTCCTTCTGCGCGTCGCGCCGCGGCCCCCTGCGCGTCGCGCCGCGACCATACGTCTGCACTCATCCCTGTTCTACGAACTCCATAGCTGAACCAAGGGATTTAATCCCTCCTCACCCGATTTTCAGCAACAAAATACACATAACTCAACCATATTCGACCCATATGACTACAAGGATCAAATTCCCCAACATAACACAAGCATATCTCAAGATTTAATCATCCAAAATTAAACCCTTACCTTGAACACTCTTAAGAACCCTATGAGGAAGATGAGGAAGCAAGATGCAGCTTTAACTTCAATCCTTGCCTTCACTTTTCTGCTGAACTCCACACAATTTACACACACACACTTTTAAGGGTTTACTTCTCATAGTACGGATAAGGGAGGATGAATAAAAAGACTCAACATATATACGTCTCTATCTTTAACCGGTTCCGAACCCATTAACCCGGACCCGATACCACTTTTTCACAATTTATATCAAATTGACCCAATTAAATCCACGATCTCAAGGAGATAATTAATCCGCTAATTATTAGCTCGGGGACACGTATCACTCGGTTTCGCCACGTTAAATCCACGAAATGGAATTTAATTGGAACACGCAATATTTATTAAAATAATGAGCCAATAAATTAAATCCACGTACCAGGCTCAAATCCGGGATGTTACAAATCCTCTCCTCTTAAAAAGATTCCGTCCCGGAATCTAGCTCGGACTCGGGAACAACTGTGGATAACGGCTCCTCATCTCGGCCTCGGGCTCCCAGGTGGCACTAGTACCCTTATGATGCCTCCACTGGACGAGTACTAGCGCAATTTCTTTATTTCGCAATCTCTTTACTTTACGATCGGTAATCGCCTCAGGCTGCTCGACATATCTCAGGTGATTATCCACGGTTATCTCAGATAACGGCACAAACTGATCATCCTTGGCTAAACATTTCCTCAGATGACTCACATGGAACGTATCGTGAACTCCGGCCAACTCGGGAGGCAACCTTAATCTATACGCCTGATCTCGGACTCTGGCGACGATCTCAAACGGACCGATGTACCGCGGACTCAGCTTACCTCGATGTCTGAATCTGATAACTCCCTTCCACGGCGATACTTTCAGCATAACACGGTCTCCAACACTGAACTCAAGCTCATTCAGACGACGATCGGCATAACTCTTCTGCCGGCTCTGTGCTACTCTCATATGCTCGCGGATAACTGCCACTTTGTCGCTCGTCTCTTGTAGCAACTCGGGCCCACTGATAGGTCGCTCGCCGACCTCGCCCCAACACACCGGGGTTAGACACTTACGCCCATACAGTGCCTCAAATGGAGCCATCTTGATGGAGGAATGGTAGCTGTTGTTATACGCAAACTCGACTAACGGCAAGTGAACGTCCCAACTACCACTAAAATCGATCGCACAAGCTCGGAGCATATCCTCGAGAGTCTGATTCGTCCGCTCTGTCTGCCCGTCTGTCTGAGGTCTGTACGCGGTACTCAACTGAACTCTCGTCCCCAATTCGTGCTGAAAGCTCTGCCAGAACCTCGAAGTAAACCGCGTATCTCTATCAGACGTAATCGACATCGGAACGCCGTGCCTCGACACTATCTCACTGATGTATAACCGGGCCAACTGATCCATAGTGATGGTGCCTCTCACTGCCAAGAAATGAGCACTCTTCGTCAACCGATCCACAATCACCCAGATCATATCGTTGCCTCGAACGGTGCGCGGAAGCCTGACGATGAAATCCATCGTGATATGATACCACTTCCACTCAGGGATCTCTAAAGGCTGCAAATGCCCGTGAGGCTTCTGATGCTCGGCTTTCACACGTAGGCAAGTCATACACTCCTCGACATATCGGCCCACGTCTCGTTTCATTCCTGGCCACCAATAGAACTCGCGCAAATCTCTATACATTTTGGTGCTCCCGGGGTGGATAGCCAATCTCGAACGGTGCGACTCATCTAAAATCAGCTGCCGCAGATTACCGACCCTCGGAACCCAGACTCGGTCATGAAACGCCCACAAACCTCTGCTATCTCTACTCAATGTCTCTAGCTGCCCCGCAAGCCGCTCTCTTTTCACATTCTCCGCTCGCAAACCTTCTAACTGAGCATATCTCAGACTCTCCACAAGAGTCGATGTAACCTCGAGCCTCGCTGCTCGGGAAACTACCGTCTGGCCACACGCCTTACGGCTCAACGCATCGGCCACCACATTGGCCCTACCAGGATGGTACTGGATCTCGCAGTCATAATCTTTCAGTAACTCGAGGCTGCGCCGCTGTCTCATATTTAGCTCTTTTTGACTGAACAGATACTGAAGACTCTTGTGATCGGTATAAACCACGAACCGCGAACCGTACAGATAATGACGCCATATCTTCAACGCAAACACTATTGCGTCTAACTCAAGGTCGTGCACGGTATGATTCTCCTCGTAGGTCTTCAGCTGTCGCGACGCATATGCAATCACCTTGCCTCGCTGCATCAGAACACAACCCAAACCGGTACCTGATGCATCACAATAGACCACGAAATCCTCTGTACCCTCGGGCAATGCTAACACGGGTGCCTGACATAACCGGGATTTCAATTCTCTAAAAGCCGACTCCTGCTCATCGGACCACACGAAAGGAACGGACTGCCGTGTCAATCTCGTCAACGGCCTGGCAATCCTCGAAAAGTCCTGAATGAAGCGACGGTAATACCCGGCTAGACCCAAAAAGCTGCGAATCTCAGGCACAGTCTTCGGCGGCTCCCAACTCATCACAGCCTCTATCTTCGCCGGATCCACTGAAATACCCTCGGCGCTCACAACATGTCCCAGAAACTGGACCTCGCGCAACCAGAACTCACACTTGGAGAACTTCGCATAGAGTCGCTCCCTTCGCAGCACAGATAAAACCTCTCGCAAGTGCTGCTCGTGGTCCTCGGCACTCCTCGAGTAAATCATGATGTCGTCGATAAAGACAATCACGAACCGATCCAACATAGATCTACACACCCTGTTCATCAAATCCATGAATGCCGCGGGTGCGTTAGTCAGTCCGAAAGGCATAACTAGGAACTCATAATGTCCGTATCTCGTCCGGAACGCAGTCTTCGGAACATCCTCGTCTCGAAATCTCAGCTGATGATAACCCGATCTCAGATCTATCTTCGAAAAGAAGCTCGAACCCTGAAGCTGATCAAACAGATCATCAATACGTGGAAGCGGATAACGGTTCTTCACCGTCACTTTATTTAATTCTCGATAATCGATACACATCCGCATAGAACCGTCCTTCTTCTTCATAAATAGCACGGGAGCTCCCCACGGGGACGAACTCGGACGGATAAATCCACGATCAAGCAACTCCTGAAGCTGCGACATCATCTCTCTCATCTCAGTAGGTGCCAGCCTATAAGGCGTCTTCGCAATAGGCACCGCTCCAGGGATAAGGTCGATACGGAACTCGACCTGATGATCTGGCGGTAACCCAGGCAACTCCTCTGGGAATACCTCCGGGAACTCTCGAACTACAGGTATATCCGCTAGGGTCTTCTTCTCTAATCTGGCGTCAACAAGATAAGCCAGAAAGGTCTCACATCCCTTCGCAACATATCTCTGAGCTCGGGCCATAGAAACAATACCAATCTCACCTCGGCGCCTCTCGCCATACACTGTCACTGTCTCACTGTCTGAAATGGGTATCCGGATCATCTTCTTCGCGCACAGAATATCGGCCCGCCTGGCTGTCATCCAGTCCATACCCACTATCACATCGAAACTGCTAATCTCTATCGGCAGTAGATCGATCGAAAACCGGTGAGCATCAATCTCTAAAACACAATCTCTGTATACCCGACTCACAAGCGCTGTACTACCGTCTACCCTCTCAACAACTAACGGCACAGATAACACAGTAGCAGGCATAGAAAAATATGCACAGAACACAACAGACACATACGAGCGATCTGCTCCAGAATCAAACAAAATACGAGCACTAAGCCCGTTCAGAATGTACGTACCAGATACCACATCGGTAGACTCGCGGGCCTCCTCTGCCGTAGCCTGAAATACTCTACCCCTGCCTCTGGGCGCTGACTCACGGCGGCTCGAAGACGACGGCTCAGCTCTAGCACCGCTAGTGCTCGCTCCCTGCACTGCTGGCGGCGCATCCGGACAATCTCTCACAATATGGCCTGGCCTCCCACAGCGGAAGCACAGGGAATCCCTCGAAGTACATGTAAATGATGTGTGGCCATACTGACCACAGCGATAACATCTGGGCTGCTCCGGCACACAAGGACCGGAATGGCGACGGCGACACCTCGGACAGTCTCTCTCTCCAGCTGAACTGTCTGCCCGACTCCCTGATGGCTGGGACCCCTGTCCCACGCTACTCTGACTATGACTCGGAGCACTGTAACGGGAAGTCTGCCCCTGACTCTGACTGGCCGTCCCTGATCCCTGATACTGCCCAGACCTCCGAGACCTACGATCTCTGCCTCTATCTCTGTCTCTGCGAAATCCTGAACCCTGAACCTGCTGCTGCTCAGGCTGTCTCTCTCTCTGGAAATCCTGAGGCTCTCGGTAATAGCTACGGGACTGCTCGAATGTCTCTGTCCTCTGTCTCTGGGATGGGGGCTGACCCCTCTGTCTCTCGATCTCCCTCTCTCGGACTCGGGCTAACTCTAGTGCCCGCGCAAAGGTAGGAGTATCATGAAGTCCGACGAACTCCCGGATATCCGATCTCAACCCATCGATAAAGGCATCAGCCTTACGAACCTCTGTATCCACGTGCTGAGGCGCAAACTGAGCATACTCGTTAAATCTATCCACATACTGCTGAACTGACATACTGCCCTGCTGAAGGTGCAAGAAACGACGCTCCATCTCCCGGCGCTCATCCCGGGGAATGTACTGAAGCTCGAAGATGGCACGGAACTGATCCCATGTCATAGCATAAGCTGCTGCAGTAGTCATAGATGACTCAATGGACTTCCACCACTGTGAAGCCCCTCCCTTTAGCTGATAAGCCGCATAGCCGACCATATCACGAGGGTCGACATGGGCAACTCGGAATGCCGCCTCTATCTCTCTCTCCCATGCCATAGCCGCACCCGGCTCACCACCGCCTCGGAACTGAGGTGGGGCTCCCGCCATAAAGTCCTTAAAGGACCCACCTCGCACAGAAGAAGAAGATGCCCCAACCACTGTCTCAGCACTAGCCACTGGCGGCGGATCAGCTCTCTGTCTCTGCTGCTCTCTCTCTCTATCCCTCTCTCTGTAGAACTCAGTCAACACAGACAACATCTCTGACCGGCGGACATACTCATCTCCCGCTGGTCTCTCTGGCCCTGAACCCTCACCATGATCTGCCATAACTACCTGCACATATCACAAAGGTAAGATAACAGATCGATCACCCAGCGTTATACAATAAGCTAGGTCAGTTAATTCCGCTAAACTCAGTCTCAGGGAAGAATCCCACGGATCTGAACACGGTAAGAGCACAAGCATCCACTGATACTCAATACTGAAACCACAAGCTCTGATACCAAGCTGTAACACCCACAATTATCACACAAATGCCACGTCAATACAATACACAGGTGGCAATATCGCAATCATCTCACAATGCACATGTCACAGGGTTAGCGGAAAACACTGTTAATTAAAACTTTTAACACAGAGTCATACATCGTCTCATAACCGACACTGATACATAAACACAACAGAGTATTGATAACAACTCTAAAGTCTAGCGCCAAAATACAGTCAGCATACACGGCTCTAAACTGCCCCGATCCCTACTTCGGCTGTTGCGACTGTGGCTGCGGCCCCACGGTATGACTGCCTGACACACACAGAAGACTCGAAAACATAAGTTGGACAGCTCGTGAGTACGCGAGGGTTAGACTCTGCAGGTAAACACATATAACATACACAGCACATATATCTCAACGCACATATGCAACTCTATGCATAACACATATCTCTGCTCGAAAGGGGACCACGTTCCCCGGCTAACAGGCCGCACACAGCAGCGGTTAGCTACTCAATAGGCACAGGAGCGACCTGGCAATATCTCTGCCGTATATATACAGCCTCATATCTCGTGACTGGTTAGGGACAGTCAACCTGCGCGATCACATATCGCGGGTACCTGCAATTCAAACACATATAGCACGTATAGGGTAGAGAAACTCATACCTGCGCCGTACCTCTGTCTCATATACACATATCACATCACATAACTGACTCGTAAAAGACTACGCGCGATTTGTAAAAGAACTCGAGTACTCACCGACTACCCGAAACTTGATTCGAAACTCGGAATTCTCAATGCGGCTCGGCACGTGATCGGCTAGAACCTGTAATTGTCACGCATTCTCCACGTTAACACAACTCAATAACCATGTAATTCAGGTCAAGCATAACTATCGCAATTAACATAAACCCGAGACACAATCCCGGATAATTAACCGATCCCCGAAACCCTTTTACGGAATTCCCAACAAGACTCATAACCCCAAACAATTCAGTCCGACAATATCCCGAAGGAAATCGACACACTAATCACCCCAAACCTCCCCGAATGCATCAAGTCGGATTTCCCCAGCAGGCTGCGGCTCGCGCCGCTAAGCCCCCTGCACTCGCGTCGCGCCCAATTCCTTCTGCGCGTCGCGCCGCGGCCCCCTGCGCGTCGCGCCGCGACCATACGTCTGCACTCATCCCTGTTCTACGAACTCCATAGCTGAACCAAGGGATTTAATCCCTCCTCACCCGATTTTCAGCAACAAAATACACATAACTCAACCATATTCGACCCATATGACTACAAGGATCAAATTCCCCAACATAACACAAGCATATCTCAAGATTTAATCATCCAAAATTAAACCCTTACCTTGAACACTCTTAAGAACCCTATGAGGAAGATGAGGAAGCAAGATGCAGCTTTAACTTCAATCCTTGCCTTCACTTTTCTGCTGAACTCCACACAATTTACACACACACACTTTTAAGGGTTTACTTCTCATAGTACGGATAAGGGAGGATGAATAAAAAGACTCAACATATATACGTCTCTATCTTTAACCGGTTCCGAACCCATTAACCCGGACCCGATACCACTTTTTCACAATTTATATCAAATTGACCCAATTAAATCCACGATCTCAAGGAGATAATTAATCCGCTAATTATTAGCTCGGGGACACGTATCACTCGGTTTCGCCACGTTAAATCCACGAAATGGAATTTAATTGGAACACGCAATATTTATTAAAATAATGAGCCAATAAATTAAATCCACGTACCAGGCTCAAATCCGGGATGTTACACATATATTGCTAAACCATCGATTAAGGAGATGGTTGATATGATTGGAGTTCAAAATGTGAGTAAATTTGCCAATCATATTGAGAAATCAGAATTGTTTTCTGATTTGGATCTTGAACCATGCGTGGTTCTTGACGGCAATGGTGAAGTTGCAAGTGTGATGAATGTCAATATCACGGCGATGGTTTCTGATGTTGTGAAGACCACCCCTTGCGGGGCGGTTCTCACCAGTCTAGGTCTCACATCATGCAATACGATATCAATCATACTAAGATAGAGTAATTAATTGCGGAATATTAAATTACAGTACAAAATATTAGGATTTAAGTTTAATATAGTTTACGGTTTTCAAATTAAACTTATAAAGGGCACAAATCTAATCTAATTCATGTCATCATATAATCAAAATAAATCTACCCAGATCACCATAATATCGTCATCCAATTAGTACCAAAATGGGGTCGCTGAGTAGAGGTCTATGAAAATTCTGTCTTGAGCGTGTAAGACCTAAGAACTAGGTCCGGCAGGTGACTTTCCTTTGTCTTTTCCTGTAAAAATGTTAATATAGCAACCGTAAGCAATGCTTGGTGGGTAAATAGATTTTCAAATTAACATGCATGTCAAGTGGATCATCAATCTAGCGTGATATGTCTTGGCTGCCGCTACAGCCCTCAAGATTGAGACATAGAAGACATAGAGTCGGATGATGCTCAGGCCACGCTCACGCTTAAATCGTGGGGATCAGCCACATACTGGGCTAGCTACCAGTAAATCAACGTGACGGAACATCGGATGTCATTACCAAGTTCAATAGAACTGGTGAAATAGCCAGGTCTAGAACAATAGACCAATCAGCGCTAATCAAGCTGAATCAATATGTCAAGTATATGCAATGATGAAACATACGTAATCAAAGTCATGATAGCAGTATTTTTATCGCAATATCTGAAATGAACAGTAAAAGCAATATCATATGAAGTGATTAGTCAAATAGCTATCATGATCCACTGGGCAACACCCATCCATGGTGTGCACAGGTCACAATCCAGCTGATAAATGAATGTCAAATTAATCTAGCATCAACAATATGTCTCAACCGGAAATCAAGCATGTTAAATCTGAATATCTATAACTCACAGTGTTGGGTCTTTATCAAACAGATGTAAAATCTGCCACCTGAGTTATCTCAGGATTTTATCTCAATCCGTTCTCTGTCAAATCAAATCTTTGACCCACTTTATAAATCCTTAAATCTTTTGTTCAGAATTTCACTGAACCTGTCCAAAATTATTATATCATATCATGTCAATATCATATCATTATCGTCATCTCTTTAGTCGTTAAAATCTTTATTTTTATCTGATTCTGATAACTTGTTTATTCATTTATTTTTCTTTAGTTCATAATAAATAATTATATATCAATATATTATATATATTAATATATAATTATTTTGCTAATTATCTTGTTATTTTATATGTCATTCATGTATTTTATTCAATATATTCGAGTTTAGGTAGTGGGGTTTGAATTTAATACTTAAATTCGAACATGATGTTAAATTCGAAAACATCAATGTCAATTATGTGATTGAAGTTAAAACCGAAATATATATATGTAGCTAAACTTACATTCAATTTATATAACTAAAGTCAAAATTCTTGTCTTGATTTTTATGCTCAAATTCAAACACATTGACTAATTTCAATTTCTCCATTTTGAATTTAATATCCAATTCAAAATACCTCTCGAATTTAGTGGTCAAAATCGAAGTCCTTACCTAATTTTGAATTCCTCATTCGAACATATTATCAAATTCGAATACTATTTCGAATTTATGTACAAATTCGAACTTGGGTTCGATTTTAATTAAAATTCGAATTTGTTCCATGTATTTCGAGTTTGTTCTTGGCATCTCGAATTTGTTCATAATTTACATCTTAAAAACATACAATTCTACATCTAAAATCACGAATATGATAAATATTAAGCCTAAGTTCGTTTATATTATACTTATTCTAGTTAAAACTTCATCAAAATAGCTTTAAATTTCATAAAAATGATAAATTCGAATTTATTCTTAAAACCAAAAATATAAAAGTTTAAAAATATCGATTCTTACCTTAAATTCGTACGAAATCACGTAGGAGATAGCAGATTCGGATAGAACTCTTCGAGATCTTTCTAACGATATATAGAACTCGCTAATCGGCCGGTCGGTTTGGGAGATAATTTAGAGAGAAGGTAGAGAGAGAGTAGAGAGAGAAAGTTAGAGAGAGAGAGAGTAGAGAGAGAGAATCTGATTTTTGAATAATAAATCACGTTTATATACTTCATCTAGTTATATTTGCTAGTTAACCCACTTTCATTTTTGTATATTATATCTCTTTTATTTAACTGTCTTTAATAATTTATTAATTCATAATATAAATATTTATATAATTTAATTAAATATTTCATAACTTAATTAAATTATAATTCAAATAATGTAACATTATTACATTTTCGGTTCAAAATACTTGAATTTATGACTGGGTCAAAAGTTAGGTTGTTACAGAATGGGCTCCACCACGCACAAACTTCGTCCTCGAAGTTAGCTATGTTCGAACAGACTTGGATACGTAGCTTTCATAACATCTCTCGATTCCCAAGACTGATGCGAACCTTTGTGGTGTTTCCACTGGACGAGCACCATCTGTATATCTTTATTTCTAAGCTTCTTAGTCTTGGAGTCCAGAATACGTTCTGGCTCTTCAACAACTCGAAGCTTCTCATCAATCTGCAAATTAACGTGTGGTATCTGAACTTCTCTTTCGTCTGCTAGACTCTTTCTCAGATGACTGACATGGAATACAGGATGTATTCCAGACAAGTCCGCTGGCAGTTCAAGACGATAAGATTGATTTCCTATCTTTTCCACAATCTTGAACGGACCGATGAATCTCGGAGCTAGCTTGTTTCGCTTTATAAATCTAACCACATTCTTCATTGGAGATACTTTCAGCATCACCCAATCGTTAACTGCAAAACTAATCGATCGATGTCGATTGTCATAGTATGACTTCTTCCTGCTTTGAGCTTCAAGTATGTTTCTTCTAACCAACTGAATCTTTCATGAGTCAACTGTAAAAGGGCAGGTCCTGTTATTGGCGATTCACCTGTTTCGCGCCAACAGGTGGGAGTTCTGCACTTTCTTCCGTATAGAGCTTCAAAAGGAGCCATGTTGATCGTAGAATGATAACTGTTGTTGTAAGAGAATTCGACCAACGACAAGTGGTCATCCCAGTTACCACCTAGATCAAGAACACAGGCACGAAGCATATCTTCGAGAGTAAGGATAGTACGCTCACTCTGGCCATCTGCATTAGGATGATAAGCAGTACTCATAGAGATCCGAGTACCCATCCCGTCTTGTAGAGCTTGCCAGAATCTAGATGTGAAATGACTATCACGATCAGATACGATAGATTTCAGCACACCATGTTGAGAAATTACTTCTGTGATGTATATCTGTGCCAATCTATCAAGAGAGTACGTCTCTTTCATCGGTATGAAATGAGCTGACTTCGTTAATCTGTCCACGACTACCCAGATAGAGTCGTGCTTTCTTTTGGTTTTCGGCAGCATCGTGATGAAATCCATAGTTATATGCTCCCACTTCCATTCAGGAACTGGCAGTGGTTGCATATCCACGAAGGGTTTCTGGTGTTCTGCCTTAACCATTTGACATACTCTGCAACTTTCAACATATTGACCGATGTCTTTCTTCATTCCTGTCCACCAGTAATCAACTTTCAGATCGAAATACATCTTTGAGCTGCCAGGATGAACAGATAATTTGCACTTGTGAGCTTCAGATAGAAGAGTGTTGCGAATAGAACCATATTTAGGAATCCAGATTCGGTTTCCCTTGAGACAGTGAAGTCCCAAATGGTTCAGAGATAAGAATTGAAGTTGCCCTTTAAGATTTTCAGAACAAAGATTCTCTTCTTTCAATGCTTCGGCTTGAGCAGATCTGATATCTTCAATAAGATCGGAAGAGAATACGACAGGAGTCAGGGCATGGCAACACTTTTCTGGATAAACTTTTTTACTCAAAGCATCCGCGACAACATTAGCTTTGCCGGGATGATATAGGATCTCGCAATCATAGTCCTTGATAAGCTCCAAGGACCGACGCTGTTTCATATTCAGATCCTTCTGAGTAAAAAGATGTTTGAGACTTTTATGATCGGTGTAAAGCTGACACCGAGTCCCATAAAGATAGTGCCGCCAGATTTTTAGTGCAAAGGTAACGACAGCCAACTCAAGATCATGAGTTGGTGCACTTTTCTCGTAGTATTTCAATTGCCTTGAAGCGTAGGCAATGACTTTTCCCCTTTGCATAAGGACACATCCTAAGCCAGTACCAGATGCATCGCTATAGACAACGAAATCATCATTGCCTTCTGGTAAAGCTAGGATCGGCGCTTGAATCAGTTTCTGTTTCAACGATTCAAATGCCTCTTACTGTTTATCTGCCCATACGAAAGGAGTATTCTTTCGTGTTAGCATCGTTAGAGGTACATCAATCTTTGAGAAGTCCTTTATGAATCACCGATAATAGCCGGCCAATCCAAGGAAACTTCTTATTTCGGAGGCATTGCGAGGCGTTTGCCATTTTTGAACGGCCTCGACTTTAGAAGGATCAACGGAAATCCCTTCGCCAGATACAACATGGCCAAGGAACTGAATCTATAAGAATCAAAGTAGAATGTCAAGTTTTTGTTTAATCAAAGAACGCTTAAGGAATAGCTCAAGACAATGTAAAGTTATACCTGTCTGAGCCAGATGTCGCATTTAGAGAATTTTGCGTAGAGTCTTTCTTTTCTCAGTAACTCTAGCAATTGCCGCAAATGAATAGCGTGATCAGCCTCCGTTTTGGAGTAAATCAGAATATCGTCTATAAATACGATAACTGACTTATCCAGCATCAGTCTGCACACGCGATTCATGAGATCCATGAATGTTGCTGGTGCATTTGTCAGTCCGAAAGGCATTACGAGAAATTCGTAATGACCGTATCTTGTTCGGAAGGCTGTCTTTGGAACATCCTCATCTTTAACTTTCAACTGATGATACCCAGAACGAAGATCTATTTTCGAGAAGTAGCTGGCTCCTTGTAGCTGATCAAATAGATCATCAATTCTGGGCAGGGGATACTTATTCTTTATTGTGACTTTGTTCAACTCCCGATAATCGATGCACATTCGAAAAGTTCCGTCTTTCTTGTTAACGAATAAGACAGGTGCACCCCACGGAGATGAACTCGGTCGGATAAATCCCTTTTCTAACAGCTCTTGCAACTGCTTTGACATTTCCTGCATTTCTGCAGGCGCAAGTCTGTAGGGAGCTTTGGCAATAGGAGCCGCACCAGGAACTAAGTCAATGCCGAATTTGACTTGACGTTCTGGTGGCACTCCAGAAATATCTTCAGGGAATACGTCTGGGAACTCGCAGACGATTGGGATATCAGATAAAGATTTCTTTTGGGCTTCAGAGTTAAATTCAGATGAGACGTAGCATAAATACGATTCGTGACCCTTAGATAGATACTTATACGCTTTATCAACAGAAATGAAGCAGTGATCACCTTTTCGCTTCTCGCCTTTGATTTCCAATACTCGGCCGTTTGAAGACCTAATTCTGATGATTCACCGATTGCAGACGATCGTAGCCTCGTTATTCATTAGCCAGTCCATGTCGATGATGACGTCGAACTCTTTCAACGGAATCGGGATAAGGTCGAGGTTGAATACGATGTTGTTGACAAGTAGAGTGCAGTTACGGTAAACAGAATCAGCCATAACATAGTTGTTACTGGCTGTCTCAATATCAAGTATCACGGGAAGCTTTGATGGAGATTTGAATAATCTTTGTGCGACAGAAGTCGATATAAAAGAACGACTAGCGCCAGAATCAAATAATACGCGAGCAGGGATTGAGTTAAGCAGAAACGTACCGGTAACTACGTCAGGTGTTTCTCTCGCTTCTTCTGCTGTTATCTGAAATGCACGTGTCCTTGCTGTCGGAGTTGCAGCAGAACTCTTTACTGTAGAACCTCCCGCTGATGATTGCGAATGAAATCGTTGCCCGCTGCGACACTGATACATGAAGTGTCCTCTTTTCCCGCATTTCGCACATCCGCGTCCTTGCTGTGGGCACTCTTCACTACTATGACCGATTCTGTTGCAAGCAAAGCAAGTGACGTCATCTGGGGTACACAGCCCCATGTGTGATTTTCTGCATCTCTTGCAGAATCGTGGCTCGTTTGTCAATGAGTAGGCTTGTGCTTTCGGTTGGGATTGTTGAGATTGCTGGGTCTGAGATTTGTTTGGCCTGAAGAATCTGCCGAATCTCTGCTTCTTCGGAGGAGAAGGACATGTTGGGTTCGCTGATGGAGCATAAAGCTGATCGCCATATTCTAGGTACCCTCGCTCGATCTGTCTAGCTGCTTCTACCATTTCCAAGTAACTCTTGTATTTTATTGCGCTCATCGGATGTCGATATCTCAGGTTGAGTCCTACACGGAATCTATTCATCTTTCTCTCCTCGGTAGCTACTTGATACGAAGAGTAGCCGCACAATCGTGAGAATTCATGCTCGTATTCATCAACAGTCTTTGTTCCTTGAGTCAGCTGCATCAGTTGTACTTCCATCTTGTCTCGCTGGTCTACTGGACAGTACTTTACGTTAAACATATCGAGAAACTGATCCCATTCCAAAGTCTGAATCACATCCTCTCCATAGATACTTCTCTGAGTCTTCCACCAAGCACGAGCAGCACCGACAAACAAAGCGGATGCATAGCTCACTTTCTTTGAATCTAAACAGTCAGAGATTCTAAAGATCTCTTCGGTATGACTGATCCAATCCATCGCCTAAATTGGATTCACTGTACCCTCAAAGTTCAGGGCACCGCTCGCTTTAAAATCTTTAAATTTGCAGCCTTTTGGCTGAGCAATTTGGGTTTCAGGAGTAGAGTTATCAGAATCAGATTCTTCATTCTGGATTTGCTTTTCTTTTCTTTTATTATTTTTATCTTCACGTCTCTTAGCTTCGGCCTCATCTCTGGCCTGAAACTATTCTTGCATTATTTTATTTTGTTGCTCAGAGTGTTGGGCTAACAATTATTGCATCATTTCGAGCATTTGTTGTGGGGTCATGTTTGGTATGTCACCTGATCCTGATCCTGACATCTTAGCTGAAAATTAAAATCATTTAACTATCAGTTTATAGACTTAGATCTATGTACCCTTTTCCCATCCTAACAGTCTGTACATCCTATCTCAGTTCAAACCACCTAAATGATTGATACATATGTATTGCTTCAGTTTGAGACCAAGTATACTCACGTAATACTTGATTCACTCAAACTATGAGCTCTGATACCATCCTGTGAAGACCACCCCTTGCGGGACGGTTCTCACCAGTCTAGGTCCTACATCATGCAATACGATATTAATCATACTAAGATAGAGTAATTAATTGCGGAATATTAAATTACAGTACAAAATATTAGGATTTAAGTTTAATACAGTTTACGGTTTTCAAATTAAACTTATAAAGGGCACAAATCTTATCTAATTCATGTCATCATATAATCAAAATAAATCTACCCAGATCACCATAATACCGTCATCCAATTAGTACCAAAATGGGGTCGCTGAGTAGAGGTCTATGAAACTTCTGTCTTGAGCGTGTAAGACCTAAGAACTAGGTCCGGCAGGTGACTTTCCTTTGTCTTTTCCTGTAAAAATGTTAATATAGCAACCGTAAGCAATGCTTAGTGAGTAAATAGATTTTCAAATTAACATGCATGTCAAGCGGATCATCAATCTAGGGTGATATGTCTTGGCTGCCGCTACAGCCCTCAAGATTGAGACATAGAAGTCATAGAGTCGGATGATGCTCAGGCCACGCCCACGCTTAAATCGTGGGGATCAGCCACATACTGGGCTAGCTACCAGTAAATTAACGTGACGGAACATCGGAGGTCATTACCAAGTTCAATAGAACTGGTGAAATAGCCAGGTCTAGAACAATAGACCAATCAGGGCTAATCAAGCTGAATCAATATGTCAAGTATATGCAATGATGAAGCATACGTAATCAAAGTCATGATAGCAGTATTTTTATCGCAATATCTGAAATGAACAGTAAAAGCAATATCATATGAAGTGATAAGTCAAATAGCTATCATGATCCACTGGGCAACACCCATCCATGGTGTGCACAGGTCACAATCCAGCTGATAAATGAATGTCAAATTAATCTAGCATCAACAATATGTCTCAACCGGAAATCAAGCATGTTAAATCTGAATATCTATAACTCACAGTGTTGGGTCTTTATCAAACAGATGTAAAATCTGCCACCTGAGTTATCTCAGGATTTTATCTCAATGTGTTCTCTGTCAAATCAAATCTTTGACCCACTTTATAAATCTTTAAATCTTTTGTTCAGAATTTCACTGAACCTGTCCAAAATTATTATATCATATCATGTCAATATCATATCATTATCGTCATCTCTTTAGTCGTTAAAATCTTTATTATTATCTGATTCTGATAACTTGTTTATTCATTATTTTTCTTTAGTTCATATTAAATAATTATATATCAATATATTATATATATTAATATATAATTATTTTGCTAGTTATCTTGTTATTTTATATGTCATTCATGTATTTTATTCAATATATTCGAGTTTAGGTAGTGGGGTTCGATTTAATACTTAAATTCGAACATGATGTTAAATTCGAAAACATCAATGTCACTTATGTGATTGAAGTTAAAATCGAAATATATATATGTAGCTAAACTTACATTCAATTTATATAACTAAAGTCAAAATTTTTGTCTTGATTTTTATGCTCAAATTCAAACACATTGACTAATTTCTATTTCTCCATTTTGATTTTAATATCCAATTCAAAATCACCTCTCGAATTTAGTGGTGAAAATCGAAGTCCTTACCTAATTTTGAATTCCTCATTCGAACATATTATCAAATTCGAATACTATTATTAAAATTCGAATTTGTTCCATGTATTTCGAGTTTGTTCTTGGCATCTCGAATTTGTTCATAATTTACATCTTAAAAACATACATTTCTACATCTAAAATCACGAATATGATAAATATTAAGCCTAAGTTCATTTATATTATACTTATTCTAGTTAAAACTTCATCAAAATAGCTTTAAATTTCATAAAAATGATAAATTCGAATTTATTCTTAAAACCGAAAATATAAAAGCTTAAAAATATCGATTCTTACCTTAAATTTGTACGAAATCACGTAGGAGATAGCAGATTCGGATAGAACTCTTCGAGATATTTCCAACGATATATAGAACTCGCTAATCGGCCGGTCGGTTTGGGAGATAATTTAGAGAGAAGGTAGAGAGAGTAGAGAGAGAAAGTTAGAGAGAGAGAGTAGAGAGAGAGAGAGAGAGAATCTGATTTTTGAATAATAAATCACGTTTATATACTTCATCTAGTTATATAGCTAGTTAACCCACTTTCATTTTTGTATATTATATCTCTTTTATTTAATTATCTTTAATAATTTATTAATTCATAATATAAATATTTATATAATTTAATTAAATATTTCATAACTTAATTAAATTATAATTCAAATAATGTAACATTATTACATTATCGGTTCAAAATACTTGAATTTATGACTGGGTCAAAAGTTAGGTTGTTACAGATGTAGAATTGGTAAGATCTGAACCGAATGAATGGTGGATCGACACTGGTTCTACCCGACATGCGTGTTCGGAGAAAAGTTTGTTTACTTCTTTGAAAGTAGTTAATGGAAAAAAGATCTTCATGGGAAACTTTGATACAGTTGATGTCAAAGGTGAAGGCGATGTGATCTTGAAGATGACATCCGGGAAAGATCTTAAGTTGACAAATGTTTTGTATGTACCGGAAATTCGAAAGAATTTGGTTTCCGGATGGCTGTTAAACAAGTTTGGATTTAAAATGGTTTTTGAATCGAATAAATTTGTTTTGACCAAGAATGATCATTTTGTTGGAGAAGGTTTTGCTTTGAATGGAATGTTCAAAATAAATTTGATGAATCTGAAAAGCAATTTTAATAAAACGACTACAAATTCAGTTTATTTGACAGAGTCTTCTAACGTATGGCATGGTCATCTTGGACATGTCAATTTTAATTCTTTACGTCGTTTAATTAAGTTAAATTGCATTCCATCTTTTCATATTGATTCAAATTATAAATGTCAAACTTGTGTTGAAGCCAAACTTACAAGATCGTCTTTCCAATCGGTTGAAAGAATAACCGAACCACTTGATATGATTCACACAGATGTGTGTGATTTATAATCCATTCCTACGAGAGGTGGTAATAAGTACTTCATCACGTTTATTGATGCTTGTACTAGATATTGCTATGTTTACTTGATGAAAAGTAAAGATGAAGCAATCGATAAGTTTGTTGTATACAAACAAGAGGTTGAGAACCAACTCAACAAAAAGATTAAGGTTGTAAGAAGTGATCGAGGTGGTGAATATGTGTCACCGTTTGCGGATTTATGTGCTCAACATGGAATCCGACACGAATTCACCGCTCCTTACTCACATCAACAAAATGGTATTGCGGAAAGAAAGAACCGAACCTTGAAAGAAATGGTGAATGTCATGTTAATTAGTTCGGGAATGAGCCAAGAAATGTGGGGGGAAGCTATCCTCTCGGCTATTATCTTTTATATAAGATACCTGCAAGAAAATGGATAAAACACCGTATGAACTTTGGATGGGAAGAGAGCCATCCTATAAGTACTTACGAGTGTGGGGGTGCCTAGCAAAGGTTGTTGTACTGGCACCTAAGGCTCAAAAGATAGGACCTAAAACAGTTGATTGCATATTTATTGGTTATGCACATCACAGTAGTGCCTATCGGTTTCTTGTGTATGAGTCTAAAAATCCAGAAATTCACAAGAATACCATCATGGAATCAAGGAATGCATCCTTCTTTGAGAATATATTTCCTTGTTTACAAAAGGATCGTGCTAGTTCGTCTAAATCAAGTGACGAAAATGTCCAAGATGAGACACTAGGACAACCTGAAAGAGAAGAGGTTGAGCCTAGAAGAAGTAAAAGGAAAAGGGTTGAAAAATCATATGGAGATGATTTTGTCACTTACATGGTTGAAGGTGAACCCAAAACTTACCGAGAAGTGGTAACTTCTTCTGAAGGACCTCAATGGAAAGAAGCCATCAAGAGTGAAATTGAGTAAATTTTACAAAATCATACTTGGGAACTAGTGGACCTTTCTGAAGGTTGTAAACCACTAGGTTACCGATGGCTTTTTAAGAGGAAAATGAATCCTGATGGTTCCATTGATAAATATAAAGCACGTTTGGTAATCAAAGGTTACAAACAAAAGGAGGGTGTTGATTACTTTGATACATATTCGCCGGTGACGCGAATAACATCCATTAGATTGGTGCTTGCGATTGCCGCAATAAGAAATTTAGAAGTGCACCAAATGGATGTGAAGACGGTTTTTCTAAACGGTGATTTAGAAGAGGAGATCTACATGGAGCAACCCGAGGGTTTTAGTGCTCCCGGATGTGGAAAGAAAGTTTGTAGGCTTGTCAAGTCATTATATGGCTTGAAGCAAGCTCCCAAACAATGGCATCAAAAGTT
The DNA here is from genome assembly GCA_020465985.1 of Centrapalus pauciflorus. Lineage (NCBI taxonomy): Eukaryota > Viridiplantae > Streptophyta > Magnoliopsida > Asterales > Asteraceae > Centrapalus > Centrapalus pauciflorus. Next base: position 20,950 of record JAANYP010002853.1, read on the forward strand.
TGACCACGTCATGCTAGAATGTGGATTCAAAATCAATGAGTGCGACAAGTGTGTGTACATGAAAGATACAAAACATGGATATGTTTTTCTTTGTTTATACGTAGACGATATGCTTATCGTTGGTAGTAACGAAAGAATGATTAGTTCAACGAAAGAGATGTTGAAATCTAAATTTGACATGAAAGACATGGGTTTAGCGGAAGTGATTCTTGGTATTAAAATCACACGAACCCAAGATAGTCTTTGTTAAGTTAAACTCATTATGTGGATAAAATTCTTGAGAAATTTAGTAATGGTGATTCTATTATAGCTAGAACTCCAATTGACACTAGTCAACATCTATCGAAAAATAGAGGTGAAAGTGTTAATCAACTAGAATACTCAAGAATTATAGGCAGTCTAATGTATCTAATGTCTTATACCAGACCGGACATAGCATATGCTGTTAGCAGGCTAAGTAGGTACACGAGTAATCCGAGTCGGATTCATTGGAAAAGTGTGATACGAGTACTTCGGTATTTAAGATATACTCGAGAGTACGGACTGCGTTATGAGAGATATCCAGCTGTGATAGAAGGATACAGCGATGCGAAATGGATATCTGATATAAAAGATTCTAGATCTACAGGTGGATATGTTTTTACACTTGGTGGGGCTGCTATTTCTTGGAAGTCTTCCAAGCAAACAGTGATAGCGAGATCTACGATGGAATCTGAATTCATCGCATTAGATAAATGTGGTGAAGAAGCCGAATGGTTACGTCAATTTATTGAAGACTTACCAAAGTGGCCGAAACCCGTTTCAGCCGTTACTATACATTGTGATAGCCAATCTGTGATTGGTAGAGGGCATAGCATAATGTATAATGGTAAGTCAAGACATATTAGGCGTCAGCATAATTCGATACGACAACTACTCTCAACAGGTGTTATTACTATTGACTATGTGAAGTCAAAATATAACATTGTGGATCCGCTTACGAAAGGCCTAAATAGAGAGTTAGTTTTGAAGTCGTCAAAAGGAATGGGACTAAAGCCCATGAATGAATAGATTCATACGAAGGAAAACCTTACCTTGTTGACTGGAGATCCCAAGATCTTGGTCCAAAAGGACAACCTATTTGTATGAATAAAGTGTGGTCACTGTGGGGGGTTGTGAAAAAACTCCTAGTCCATTCCTATATGATTTCTTGAAGAAAATCATTTTAGTGACAATGAGGTTAAGCATTTTATAATGATTCGGTCGAAATCATTTATGCTTTTAATGATTCGGGAGAAATCACCTATGTGAGAGAGAAGTGGGGTCGCTTCGAGTGGAATTGTAGGGGCACAATTCTTAGTAGCTCTCGCAGAACCAGACTAGTGTTCCATGACCATAACGAACACGACTATGAGGAGTTAACCTTGTTAGGGAGATTCTTGTGTGAAGTGTATTGTCGTCTTCACAAATGGCAGCTCAGTTCAAAGACATCGAGTTCTACTGACGGCTAGAAGGCTAAGTGCATTTCATAAGGGAAGGTTCAAAGGTTTACACCTACCTATCCTATGCAAGATTTCAACCATTGAAATTCATTGGAATTTTATGTGTCTTCGATCAATCTCATACATGTGGGGGATGATTGGAATGTGTTTTCGATCGATCTCTCATTCATGTGGGGGATTGTTGGAAAAAAGTGTAAATTTTTCAAAGGAAAAAGTGTATTTTCCATGTTTTTGGACCAAATATAATTATATATAGTTGTGAGATATATAATTAATATTTTATGGGTGTGTATTCTCCTTGAAGAGAGGATTACAACGATATAAAGAACGTCCAAAATAGAGCTAAGATGAATGAGATATCGATGCTCAAAGATTGGTGTTTGATGTGGGAAAACGCAAGTTAAAAGTGTGAAAACTTGTCCCACATAGGAAGATGGACCAAACCATGAGTGGTTTATAATGAGGAGCCTTGACAAGCAATGACAAGTTACTCCAAGACAAAACTTGGGTCCAAGCAGTAGCAAATCATTAAACTTGTGTGCACTCGCATTTGCCTCGTACTTTGTATAAGGTATTTTTTTTGCGTGAGCCGCGTTCGTGTCTTGAACCAATCTAGACAATTCTAGAGCCGTTACAGAAATAGTTTAATGATAGAATTATTATATTTAATTATTAATAAAAAATATTTTTTTATTACAATTAAATATAATTAATTTGTTGTTACAACTCATGGTTTAATGATAAAATTATTATATTTAATTATTAATAAAAAAATGGGTTTTTATTATTATTACAATTGAATATAATTAATTTGTTGTTACAACTCATCTCCTATAAAAGGGATGGAGATGCAAACACCAAAACACACTTGAAACACTTGAAAGACTTGGAAAACACTTTGCATTCTTGAAAGATTTTGCACTTTAAACGGCGAGACGTTGCTGCTTCCAAGAACGAAGATCACTTAGAATTCACGTGTTTTTTCAGGCAAGTTGGTTACCTCAGGCAGTACACGCTGCTTTGGCTGTTGTACCCTGGGAAACAGACTTCAAATCTGTTTTAAGGGAATCGTGTCAAACACGAGACTCAGCCTTTATTTTTCCGTATTGTAATTTACTTTTCCGTATTATTATTTCTTTTACTTGTAATTTTAATTTCAGTACTTTATTTATTTCCGTGTATTGTAATTTCATTTCTGAATTGTAATTCGTAATACATTTCTTATATTTTATAATTGGTATCGGGCACAATATCCCTACAATCTTAAAACAGATTTTACAACCACGATACCGGTTATAAAATTTAGGAATTTTAGAGAAATTGTTTCTTCGATTCAAACAAGTTTTGTCTCGAAGTAAAAGTTTCTATTACATTATTGTTTTGATTCAAACGAGTTTTGTCTCGAAGCAATTGTGTTTCCATTTCATTTAATTATTTCTGTTTCGTTACAAACGAGTTTTGGTTTCGAGACAGATTTAATTTTTGCAACAGCCTTGATTAAGTGTTTAATTTGAACGGTAGATTCGATTATTCACTTTTGGTTTCTTAAACATTGAACGGATTATTCAATTTTAACTTTTAATATAAAATTTGTTACTATTCTCGTTCGGGTTACAAGTGTTTGAATGAACGGTTGATTCATTCTTCAATTTGGTGTTATCACATTGGTGTTATATTGAATGACAGATTCAATTTTAGGATAAAATCGGTTATAATAAAAAGGATTTAATTTTGTTATAAAGTGATTAAATTGAACGGTTGATTCAAGTTTTGTCAATTAAAGTATTTGACATTGTTTACAACAAAAGATTTAATTTTGTTATAAAGTGATTAAATTGAACGGTTGAATCAAGCTTGATCAAGTAATTTGACGTTTTTTTATAATAAAAGTGTAATTTTATTATAAAGTGAGAAAATTTTCTTTATTGAAAATTTATAAAGTATTTGTTTGAAAAGAAGATTCACAACTACTTATAATTATTTTCTTTTGCGTTAAAGAAAAAAAAATGGAAATGTTAGATGGAGTTGTGTCACGGTCGATGACTTCAACTATAACATCTATTGTTAAACCATCGATTAAGGAGATGGTTGATATGATTGGAGTTCAAAATGCGAGTAAATTTGCCAATCATATTGAGAAATCAGAATTGTTTTCTGATTTGGATCTTGAACCATGCGTGGTTCTTGACGGCAATGGTGAAGTTGCAAGTGTGATGAATGTGAATATCACGGCGATGGTTTCTGATGTAGAATTGGTAAGATCTGAACCGAATGAATGGTGGATCGACACTGGTTCTACCCGACATGTGTGTTCGGAGAAAAGTTTGTTTACTACTTTGAAAGTAGTTAATGGAAAAAAGATCTTCATGGGAAACTTTGATACGGTTGATGTCAAAGGTGAAGGCGATGTGATCTTGAAGATGACATCCGGGAAAGATCTTAAGTTGACAAATGTTTTGTGTGTACCGGAAATTCGAAAGAATTTGGCTGTTAAACAAGTTTGGATTTAAAATGGTTTTTGAATCGAATAAATTTGTTTTGACCAAGAATGATCATTTTGTTGGAGAAGGTTTTTCTTTGAATGGAATGTTCAAAATAAATTTGATGAATCTGAAAAGCAATTTTAATAAAACGACTACAAATTCGGTTTATTTGACAGAGTCTTCTAACGTATGGCATGGTCATCTTGGACATGTCAATTTTAATTCTTTACGTCGTTTAATTAAGTTAAATTGCATTCCATCTTTTCATATTGATTCAAATTATAAATGTCAAACTTGTGTTGAAGCCAAACTTACAAGATCGTCTTTCCAATCGGTTGAAAGAATAACCGAACCACTTGATATGATTCACACAGATGTGTGTGATTTAAAATCCATTCCTACGAGAGGTGGTAATAAGTACTTCATCACGTTTATTGATGATTGTACTAGATATTGCTATGTTTACTTGATGAAAAGTAAAGATGAAGCAATCGATAAGTTTGTTTTATACAAACAAGAGGTTGAGAACCAACTCAACAAAAAGATTAAGGTTGTAAGAAGTGATCGAGGTAGTGAATATGTGTCACCGTTTGCGGATTTATGTGCTCAACATGGAATCCGACACGAATTCACCGCTCCTTACTCACATCAACAAAATGGTATTGCGGAAAGAAAGAACCGAACCTTGAAAGAAATGGTGAATGTCATGTTAATTAGTTCGGGAATGAGCCAAGAAATGTGGGGGGAAGCTATCCTCTCGGCTATTATCTTTTAAATAAGATACCCCGCAAGAAAATGGATAAAACACCGTATGAACTTTGGATGGGAAGAGAGCCATCCTATAAGTACTTACGAGTGTGGGGGTGCCTAGCAAAGGTTGTTGTACTGGCACCTAAGGCTCAAAAGATAGGACCTAAAACAGTTGATTGCATATTTATTGGTTATGCACATCACAGTAGTTCTTATCGGTTTCTTGTGTATGAGTCTAAAAATCCAGAAATTCACAAGAATACCATCATGGAATCAAGGAATGCATCCTTATTTGAGAATATATTTCCTTGTAAACCCTAGCCTCTTTTTCTTATTGTTCATCATGGTATCAGAGCCGTGATGATTGATTTGTTGAATTCTCGGTTTGTCGCACTCATTCACCATTTGGTTCATCGTTTTGTCTCGTAATTTCCGGCCAAGGTTGCGCAGCCGTAAAGAAATCAACGGTCAGGAATCGTTCACCGTTGGATCATCACGAGTTTTGGTGTGTAGGTTCGAAAAATATGTAGCTACATTTTGACAGTTGGGATCGCTGATTTGAGCTTTGTATTTGGAGATATGTACTGTCGAACGTAGCTGTTTTGTTTCAGGATTTTCGGCCTGATTTGTGTATCTGTGGTAAAAACGTATTTCTGACTTTATTAACCGTTGGATCGTCTCGATGTTTGTACTGTAGGTTCTAAACACCTATAGCTACAATCTCACCGTTGGGATTATTGAATGCACGTTATCCCTTTGAGTTATTGGTAGTCGAAGTTGGGTGCAGATTGAAATTGTCGTGTTTTTGCACACTAGTAGTAAAACTCAAGGTATGACTTCTTAAACCGTTAGATCGCCTTGATTTTTGGACTAAAGATGCAGAACACAAATATACTTAATCTCACCGTTTGGATTATCGATTAGAGGGTTTTGTTGGGACTTATTTGTGTTTGAAGTTGATTGCTGATTCTTGATTTGCTAGTCTTTGATCTCATATTTGTTTCGTCGAAGTTCCGAATTTGTTTGGGGTTATCGTTGCTATCAAGGATTGGTTTGTGAGTATTTATAGCCATCTTCGTTGGGTTTATTGTCTTTGTTGATTCGTTGATTACGGCTAATGGTTGATTGCCATCCTTAACTAATTGTTTGTTGATTGGGTTAAAGTTTTTTGATTGTGGTATTGGCTATAATTTGGGTTTTTGGTTATTAATCATCATACTTCTTTCGGAATTTTTCGTCATCAATTGTAATTTATATTGGAGTCACAATGGTTTCATTTGATAATTTGGTTATGGAGCAGCTTAAACAGTATATTGGCTCGTCACCACTGCCATGTCAGCCTCTCCATCAGGATTGTCTTCGTCTAATAATTCAGGTATTCCTTCGTCCTTATGGATCTTGGATTCTGGTGCATCTCATCATATGTCTCCATATTTGTCTTCATTTGTTTCTTTATCTCCTCGTTTGCCTATGTCTATTATGTCAGCTAATGGAACAGCTATGCCATTGGAAGGTGTTGGTTCTGTTGTCACACCACATGTATCTCTACCTGATGTGTATTATATTCCTAGTCTTGCTTTAAATCTTGTTTCTGTTAGTCAACTATGCAAATCGGGTTATTGTGTTTTCTTTTCTGATTTATCTTGTTTTGTTCAGGACCCGCATTCTCAGAAGGTGATTGGGACAGGCCGTAAGCTGGGAGACCTCTATGTTTTGGACAATCTCAGAGTTTCAGATGTGACTGCTTCAAGTGTCGATTTATCTTCTTTTCGTTTCAGTAATTTGTCTTCAGATTTTTACCTATGGCACTCCCGTTTAGGTCATGTTTCAGCTTCTCGTTTACAGTTTTTGGCCTCTACAGGCGCTCTAGGTCAGTTGAATTATTCAGATATATCTGATTGTAGTGGTTGTAAACTGGCGAAATTTTCTGCTTTACCGTTCCGTAAAAGCGTCTCTTGTTCCTTTGCACCATTTGATCTGATTCAATTTGATGTGTGGGGACCTTCTCCTGTGTCTTCTAAGGGGGGTGCTAGATATTATGTTTCCTTTATCGATGATTATACTCATTATACATGGATCTATATGATGAAACACCAGTCTGAATTTCTGTCAATCTATAAAGATTTTAGAGCTCTGGTTAAAACCCAACATTCAGCGGTCATTAAATGTTTTCGTTGTGACTTAGGAGGTGAATACACTTCTAATGCCTTCACCCAATTACTTGCTTCTGATGGCACAATATATCAAACGTCGTTTACTGATACCCCTCAACAAAATGGTGTTGCCGAACGAAAACATAGACATCTCCTTGAAACTGCTAGGTCGTTGTTATTGTCTTCTGAAGTTCCTCGTGTCTTCTGGGCTGAAGCTCTCCTTACCGCTGTCTATGTCATTAATCGGATTCCCATTGCTCATAACTCTGGCCTATCTCCATTCGAAAAACTTTATGGAACCACACCTGATTATTCTTCCTTACGTGTTTTTGGTTGTGCTTGTTTTGTTCTTCGTCCTCACGTTGAGCGCAACAAGTTGTCTTCTAGGTCAGCTTTATGTGTGTTCTTGGGGTATGGGATAGGTCAAAAGGGGTATCGTTGTTTTGATCCGGTCAGTCACAAATTATATGTCTCGCGTCATGTGACATTTTTAGAGCATATTCCCTTCTTTTCAATTCCTACTTCGTCTCCTACTCCGACACGGTTAGAACTTTTGTCTATTGATCCTTTTTGTCCTGACACTAAAGATTCTACGTTAGATACATCTGTTCCTGAGACGTCTACAACATCAGATCCTTCTCCTACCCATACGACCGCTCAGCCACCTACTGTCACTGCGAATGTTCCTATCACACGTAAGTCTACTTGTCCTCGTAAGTCTACTCAACTTCCCGACTTTGCATACTCTTCTTATTCTGCTTCCTTTTCTTGCTAATGTTCATCGTTTGGTACATCCTATAGAGAGGCTGTCTCAGATCCACTTTGGCAGGAGGCGATGGCTGAGGAGCTTACCGCTCTTTATCATACTCGTACTTGGGATTTGGTTCCTCTCCCCACTGGAAAGGAACCCATTGTTTGTCGTTGGGTCTACAAGATTAAGACCAAATCAGATGGATCTGTTGAGAGATATAAGGCTAGAGTTGTTGCTAAGGGATACTCACAGCAGTACGGTATGGATTATGAGGAAACTTTTGCTCCTGTTGCAAAAATGACCACTGTTCGTACTTTGATTGCAGTGGCTTCTGTTCTTCAGTGGAAAATATCTCAAATGGATATCAAAAACGCTTTCTTGAATGGTGATCTTAATGAGGAGGTTTACATGACTCCTCCTCCAGGTATTGCTCATCAGAAAAGTGAAGTTTGTCGGCTTCGTAAGGCTCTTTATGGTCTCAAACAAGCACCTCGTGCTTGGTTTGAGAAATTCTCTACTGTCATCACCTCTCTTGGATTTATTGCGAGTAATCATGACTCAGCGTTGTTTGTTAAAACCACTGGTGCCGATCGAATTATCTTATCTTTATATGTTGATGACATGATTATTACTGGTGATGATTTAGTGGGTATTGAGTCTCTTAAGCGTGATCTGGCTACCCGTTTTGCTATGAAAGACTTGGGATGGTTACACTATTTTCTGGGAATTGAAGTTGCTCACTCTGATAAAGGTTACTTGTTATCTCAATCGAAGTATATTTCTGATTTATTTGATCGCGCTCACCTTTCTGATAATAAAGTTGTGGATACTCCTCTTGAAACCAATGCACGTTATTCCCTGAATGAGTTCCTCTATCAGATCCGAGTTTGTATCGTACCATTGTAGGTAGTTTGATTTATCTCACCGTCACTCGTCCGGACATATCTCATGCAGTTCATGTGATCAGTCAGTTTGTTAACGCTCCTACTACTGTACATTGGGGAGCTGTTCTTCGTATTTTGCGGTATTTGAGGGGTACTCAATTTCAGAGTTTGTTGTTTCCTTCTACATCGTCTCTAGAGCTGCGTGCTTATAGCGATGCTGACTGGGCTGGTGATCCTAACGATCGAAAGTCTACAACGGTTTTTTGTATTTTCCTTGGAGACTCTCTTGTCTCATGGAAAAGCAAAAAAAAGGATGTTATTTCTCGCTCATCTACAGAAGCTGAGTATCGTGCTATGGCAATTACTACATGTGAGGTCGTTTGGCTGCGTTGGTTACTGGCGGATATGGGTGTTAATGTTTCTCGGCCTACTCATTTGTATTGTGATAATCAGAGTGCTATTCAAATTGCTCGTAACTCTGTTTTTCACGAGCGTATGAAACATATTGAGATTGACTGTCATTTGACTCGTTATCATTTTCGCATCGGAACCATATCACTGCCCTTTGTCTCGTCTACTATGCAGATTGCTGATATTTTTACGAAGGCTCATTCAACTTCTCGCTTCCGCTTCTTGGCTGACGAACTCTCAATGCTTGTTGCACTAGCATTGTGAGTTTGAAGGGGGATATTAGCATATATATAATATTTTAATATAGTTGCATAGTTGGAGGGTTGCTTTTGTCATTATCTCATTTCTTGTTTATATATAGTCTTTTTATTGTTCATTGTAAGACATCACATTATAATCAATAAATACTAGCCGTTTCTTGTAAACCCTAGCCTCTTGTTCTTATTGTTCATCAGAGTTGTAGCTCCATTTTTATTTCATTAAATATCATATCAAATTACATGGTTACTAGTTTATGACCCACGTATTACGTGGATATTTTTAATAAAATTTATTTATATGTAACATAATGTTTATATATTTTATTACATGAAATAGAATGTTATGAAATATTTAATAATTATCTTTTATATGAATAAAAGTTATTTTTTATGTTTTAAACTTTTTATCTTTAATCTAATAGAGTTTAGTTGATATAAATTGAGATTTTAGTTTATTATAATGTAATACTTATATATTTCATTACAAAATAATAAATATTGATTAAAAAAATAATAGATTATAGTGTATTTATCTTTTAGATAATTATTTGTACTTATTTTATTTTTATTTATAAATTAAAAAATAATAGAATGTATCTATCTTTTAAAAAATAATATATTGTGTTTATCATTTATCATCTATACTACTTTTTATGACCCGTATATTACACAAATGTTTTAATATATAGTTGTTTATATTAAATACATACAAGCCAAGAATTAAAACATAAAAATATTAATTTTATTACAAAAATAAATATAATAATTATATTATTATTATTTGTTGTAAACTATAACTTTTCTATACTTCTAAACAATCTATTATATTATAGTTATCAATTATTAAAATATTAATGTTTTGTTTGAATTGATTTTAAATCTTATTATATTAGATGTAAATTTTGAAAGATATGAATTTTAATATAATTTGTTTTTCCTAGAATATAGTTGGTCACGTGTGAATTGCTAATGATCATACACGGCATCATAAGAAATAAGTAAAATTAATCATTATATGATTTTGATATTATTTATTTTTCCTAGAATATAATTGGTCACGTATGAATTGCTGATGATGAAACATGACATCACGAGATATAAGTAAAGTTATTCAATTATTTTTATTTATAAATACGATTAAAATATGTAACATTTAATTTAAAATTTAAAAATAAAAAAATTGTTTTATAAATCAAGTATATAATTCTAGATAAAATATTTTAGGTAATTTAGAGGTTAACTTAGGAAGTATTAAAAATCATTTAATTATATTAGTAATTTTTTAGTTTCTTTATAAATCAACTATATAAGTTAATTAGATCAGTTATATTAGGCAAAATGGGCGGGAAAACAGAATTAGAAGAGCTGAGGGAATGACACGTGGCAAAAGTTATTTTGTTTTATTGATATATATATATAGATATTTAACACCCTCTTTACACATATAAAAGTCACGTCAATATAATATCATAAGTGGCATTATCGTAGGAATATCATCAAACACAGGGCCGACCCTGAGGGGTGTGAAGTAAGTGTGACCGCTCAGGGCCCCAAGTTAGATAGGGCCTCATCGGAAAATTGACCGGTGATCGGAAAAAATGGTGAAAAACTAAAGTCTGCATAAGTTTAATTATTGTGTCTCACGTCATTAACAAAAAAATATATGTGAGTGTGAGGATGTATGGTTAGTAAAAATAAGCATATAACAATGCCCTTTCAGATAAATACAGTATTGAAATTAATTATTTTGTTCAAGTCATATGGACATGTCTTAATATCATTGTTTTAAATGTTTTTTTTATGTATATAGCAATTGCTAGACTACTAATAACTATAATTTTATATAAAATTAAAACTTTTCACATTTTAAGAACCTACTATGTAATTATCATACAAGACCACCAAAATTCACGGGACGGCCCTGATCACACACATGTCAGGGGTTTACACAAATCACTGGTAATTAAAAACTTTAATACAAGAGTCGTCACAACACGTCACATGTCTGATACAAATACGCATATAAAGTCTAAAGGCTAACTATCATACACGTGCTAATCAGATACAAGGTTCCCATAAAAGATGACCCCAACATACAACAAATACACGTATAAAAAACTCTGATCGACCCCAGCTCCTACTTATGCGGTTGCTGTGGCTGAGACCCCACTGTATGACTGCCTGAGACACGTTAGACTCGAAAACATAAGCTGGAAAGCTCGTGAGTACGCGAGGGTTAGACTCTACAGAAATAACACATGGCATACACAAAACACATAGGGAATCACAGATAGCTCAACACAATAACACAGTTACGCGGATAAGCTCAGAACTCAGTGCACATCTCAACTTAAGGGGACGTTGTTCCCCAGCTTAAAAGTCCGGATGTTACAAATGCCCCCCTCTTAATAAGATTCCGTCTCGGAATCTAACTCGAAGTCTGGAATAGTTGCGGATATCGAATCCTCATTTCTGCCTCGGGCTCCCATGTGGCGCTAGCACCCTTATGGTGTCTCCACTGAACAAGTACTAACACAATCTCTTTATTTCTCAATTTCTTCAATTTGCGGTCCGTAATAGCCTCGGGCTGCTCGACATATCTCATCTGGTCATCAACAGAATATCTCAGATAATGGCACGTACTGATCGTCTTTGGCTAGACACTTTCTCAAATGACTCACATGGAACGTGTCGTGCACGCCCGCCAACTCTAGAGGCAGTCTTAATCTATCTGCCTGATCTCGGACTCTGGCAACAATCTCAAATAGACCAATGTACCACAGACTCAGCTTGCCTTTGTGTCTGAATCTGATAACTCCCTTCCACGGTGATACCTTCAACATCACACGGTCTCCAACTCGGAACTCGAGCTCAGTCAGACGAAGATCGACATAACTCTTTTGCCGGTTCCGTGCAACTCTTATATACTCTCGGATCACTGCCACCTTGTCGTTCGTCTCCTAAAGCAACTCAGGCCCACTGATAGGTCGCTCGCTGACCTCACCCCAACACTCAGGGGTTAAACACTTACGCCCATATAACGCCTCGAACGGGGCCATCTTGATGGTGGCGTGTTAGCTATTATTATATGCAAACTCAACTAACGGCAAGTGAACGTCCCAACTACCACTTAAGTCAATCGCACACGCTCGTAGCATATCCTCGAGAGTCTGATTCGTACGCTCTGTCTGCCCATTTTTCTGAGGTCTGTATGCTATGCTCAACTGAACTCTCGTACCCAACTCCCGTTGAAAACTCTGTCAGAACCTCGAAGTAAAGCGAGTATCTCGATCAGACGTAATCGATTTCAGAATTACGTACCTCGAAACCACCTCATTGATATACAGCCGTGCTAACAGATCCATCGTAATGGTGCCGCGAACTACCAAGAAATGAGCACTCTTCGTCAGTTTGTCCATAATCACCTAAATCATATTTCTTCTAACCGTGCGTGGAAGTCTAACGATAAAATCCATCGTCATATGGTACCACTTCCACTCGGGGATCTCAAAGGGCTGAAGGTGACCGTGAAGCTTCTAATGCTCAGCTTTCACATGCAGACAAGTCATACGCTCTTCGACATAACGACCCACTTCTCTCTTCATCCCAGGCCACCAGAAGAACTCACGTAGATCTCTATACATCTTGGTGCTCCCGGGGTGAATAGACAGTCTCGACCGGTGCGACTCATCTAATATCAGCTGACAAAGATTCCCGACCCTCGGAACCCATACACGGTCATGAAACGCGAACAACCCTCTGTGGTCTCTGGTCAGAGTCTCAATCTGTCCAGTAAGCCGCTCTCTCTTCACATTCTCAGCCCGCAGACCCTCTAACTGTGCTAATCTCAAACTCTCTATCAGGGTCGATGTAATCTCAAGGCTCACCGCTCGAGAAGTCACAGTTGGGCCACACGCCTTGTGGCTCAACGCATCTGCCACCACGTTTGCTCTGCCCGGGTGGTACTGGATTTCACAGTCATAATCCTTCAGTAGCTCTAAACTGCGCCGCTATCTCATATTCTGTTCTTTCTGACTAAACAAATACTGAAGACTTTTATGATCGGCATACACCACAAACCGAGACTCATACAGATAATGTCGCGAAATCCTCAACGCAAACACGATGTCATCTAATTCCAGATCGTGCATGGTATGGTTCTCTTCGTAGATCTTCAATTGTCGTGACGCATAAGCTATTACCTTACCTCTCTGCATTAACACGCAACCCAACCCACTGCCAGACGCATCACAATACACAACGAAGTCCTCGATACCCTCTGCAATGCTAACACTGGGGCCTAACATAACCGGGTCTTCAACTCTCTAAACGCATACTCATACTCATCGGACCACATGAAAGGTACGGATTTTCGTGTCAATCTCTTCAACGACATGACAATCCTCAAAAAGTCCTGGATGTACCGACGATAGTACCCAGCTAAACCCAGAAAGCTCCGAACCTCAGGCACGATCTTCGGCGGCTCCCAACTCATTACGGCCTCTATCTTAGCTGGATCCACTTTAATCCCCTCAGCACTCACGACATGCCCCAGAAACTGGACCTCACGCAACCAGAATTCACATTTGGAGAACTTGGCATACAATCTCTCCTTTCACAACACAATTAAAACCTCTTGCAAGTGCTTCTCGTGGTCTCAGCACTCCTCATCAGGATGTCGTCAATGAACACGATCACGAACCGATCCAACGTAGATCTACACACCCTGTTCATTAAATCCATGAAAGTCGCGGGTGCGTTAGTCAGTCCGAAGGGCATCACAAGAAACTCATAGTGGTCGTATCGTGTCTGAAATGCAGTCTTCGGAACATCCTCATCTCTAACTCTCAACTGATGATAACCGGATCTCAAGTCGATCTTCGAGAAATAGCTCGAACCTTGCAGCTAGTCGAACAAATCGTCGATATGTGGAAGCGGAAATCTATTCTTCATTGTCACTTGATTCAGCTCTCTGTAGTCAATACAGATCCGCATAGTGTCGTCCTTTTTCTTACCAAACAAAAGAGGCGCTCCCCACGGGGATGAACACGGATGGATAAATCCACGATCCAACAACTCCTGAAGCTGTGACGTCATCTCTCGCATCTCAGTAGGTGCCAGCCTATAAGGCGTTTTGCAATAAGCACCGCTTCAGGTTTAAGATCAATGCAAAACTCGACCTGACGATCTGGCGGTAACCCATGCAACTCCTCTGGGAATACCTCAGGGAAATCTATAATCACTGGTATATCCTCTATGGTCTTCTTCTCCTTACGAGCGTCAACAACATGAGCCAAGAAGGTCTCACACCCCTTAGAAACGTATCGCTGAGCTCTGGCCATAGAAACTATACCGATCTCGCCTCTGCGTCTCTCACCATACACAATAACACTCTCACTATATGAAATGGGTATACGGATCATCTTCTTTGCACACAAAATATCAGTCTGTCTGGCTGCCATCCAGTCCATACCCACTATCACATCAAAACTGCTGATCTTAATCGTTAGCAGATCAATCAAAAACCGGTGCACATCAATCTATAATACACAATCTTTGTATATCCGGCTCACTAACGCGGTACTCCTATCAACCCTTTCGACACCCAAAGGAACAAATAAAGCAGTAGAAGGAACAGAAAAGTACGCACAGTAACACAACAGACACATACGAGCGATCCGCTCCAAAGTCAAACAAAATACTAGCACTAAGCTCATTGAGAATGTATGTACCGGAAACCACGCCTGTAGACTCTCGTGCCTCCTCTGCAGTCGCCTGGAACACTCTACCACGACCTCTAGGAACTGTCTTCCGACGGCTTGATGACGCGGGCTCGACTCTGGTCCTGCTGGTGCTCGCTCCCTGCACCGCCGCTGGTGTCTCTGGGCAATCCCTGTCAATATAGCCCGGCTTCCCATAACGGAAGCATAAGGAGTTTCTCGAAGTAAACGTAACAGAAGTATGCCCATACTGACCACAACGGTAACATCTCGGCTGCTCAGGCATACACGACCCCGTATGACGGCGACGACATCTCTGGCAATCTCTCTCCCCGTACGAACTGTCAGCACGACTCCCGATTCCCCTGTGCGACACTACACTGGCTCTGACTGGGAGCACTGAACCGTGATGTCTGACCCTGACTCTGTCCCTACCTCCTTGATCTACGATCTCTATCCCGGTCTCTATCTCTACAGGACCCAGAACTCTGTCCCTGTGAGCGCTACTGCTCAGACTGGCTCTCTCTCTCTCTCTCTCTCTGTGTGTATCTCGGGGCTCTCGCCAGTAAATCGGAGGCTGCTCAGACGTCCCCGTCCTCTGTCTCTGTGCCAGAGGCTGCCCCCTTTGCTTCTCTATATCCCTCTCTCTCTCATACGGGTCATCTCTAATGCCATAGCAAAGGTGGGAGTATCATGCAATCGCACGAACTCACAGATATCAGATCGGAGACCATCGATAAAAGCATCTACCTTTCGGCTCTCGGTATCAATGTGTGGGTCACAAACTGTGAATACTCATTAAGCTTATCCACGTACTGCTGAATAATCATATCCCCCTGCTGTAGATGAAGAAACTGACGCTCCATCTCTCAACGCTCATCATGAGGAATGTTCTGAAGCTCAAACACTGCCTGGAACTAATCCCAGGTCATAGCATACGCCGCATACAATGTCATAGAAGACTCAATCTACTTCCACCACTGGGAAGCCCCTCCTCTCAGCAAATAAGTCGCATAACCCACCATATCTATGGGGTCAACATGGTAGCCTCAATCTCTCTCTCTCTCTCTCTCTCCCTCCCAAGCCATAGCCGCACCTGGCTCACCACCGCCTCTAAACTGAGGTGGGGCTCCTGTCATGAAGTCCTAAAAAGACCCACCCCTCTGAGTAGAAGATGGTGCAGGACCCATACCCTGACCTTGGCCCTGCTGCTGATTTTAGAACCGAGTCAAAATCTCCAAAAGCTCGGACTTGCGGATAAACTCATCACCCGCTGATCTACCTGCGCCTGAACCCTCACCCTGGTCGGCCATAACTACCTGCACAAATCAAGGCAATTAAATAACAAATAGATTACCCCAACATCATACAATAAGCTAGGTCAGTTAATTCGACTAATATAAGTCTCAGGGAAGAATCCCACGGATCTGAACACGGTTTAAGTTAAGCATCCACTAATGATACTCAGACTTCAAACCACAAGCTCCGATACCATCAATGTAACACCCTCTTTACACATATAAAAGCCACGTCAATATAATATCATAAGTGACATTAACATAGGAATCTCATCACACACATGTCAGGGCTTTACACAAATCACTGTTAAATAAAGAACTTTAATACAAGAGTCGTCACAACATGTCACATGTCTGATACAAATACGCATATAAAGTCTGAAGGCTAACTATTATACACGTGCTAATCAGATAGAAGGTTCCCCCAAAAGATGACCCCAACATACAGCAAATACACGTATACAAAACTCTGATTGACCCCAACTCCTACTTTTGCGGTTGTTGCGGCTGAGACCCCACTGTCTGACTTCCTGAGACACGTTAGAATTGAAAACGTAAGATGGAAAGCTCGTGAGTACGCGAGGGTTAGACTATGCAGAAATAACACATAGCATACACAAAACACATAGGGAATCACAGATAGCTCAACACAATAACACAGTTACGCAGAGAACCTCAGAACTCAGTGCACAACTCAACTCAAGGGGACGCTGTTCCCCAGCTAACAGAGACCACACAGCAGTGGTTAGTTACACAATAGGCACATGAGCGACCTGACAATAACACTATTGTATATGTAAAGTCTCATACTTCATGACTGGTTAGGGACAGTCAGCCTGCGATAGCCCATCGTGGATCCTCTGGGAACTCATATACACATAACACATATAATGAGGTAGATAGAATCATACCTGAGGTGCCAATTCTATGTCTCATATACATATCACAATCACATAGACAACTCATAAAATATACATGCGTTTTGGTAAGAACTCGAGTACTCACGAATCTACCAAATCGCCTGCTGCTCAGAATTCTATTGTGGCTCAATACACTGTCGGCACATAACAGATCCCAGAATATACATACAAACTCAGCTGATATACAAAACAGACCCGAACACAGACTCTGTAACTGAACCAGACCCAACAGACAATCCCAAACGGACCATGAAAGCCCAAAACCAATCCGCCCAAACTACCGGATTGTTGCCCGCGCTCAGGACACATCGCGGCCGCGCTCGGCATCGCGGTTGTGCCCTGGCCATCGCCACCGCGCTCAGGATCATGACCACGCTCACAATCGCTGTCCAAACCCGCCCGCCCTTGTTGCACCCATCACGGCCGCGCTCAGGGGGTCGCCACCGAGATCATGGACGAACATGTCTCCTCTGTTTCGTGAAAATGGCTGCCTAGGGGTTTCTCATCACCCCCAATCGATTTCCAGAACCAAGTTACATACAATACTCATGGATGACTACCCTACAGGCTTTAATTGTTCTTACCTTGTACTTGGCTCAAGAATTTCTACAAAAGGAGAGGATAACAATTTCAACAACTAATCTGACTCCTGTGAGGCTTCTTGCTGCTCCAGATCACCACACGCACACACACACAAATGTTTCTAAACTTGGCAAGGGAAGAGAAAGGAAGCAATTCAAAAGGAGTCCCCATATATGCACTTTCTATTTTAGGCGGGTTCCGTCCCAATAACCCGAACCTAATATCACATTTTCACAATTAATACCATTTTAACCCATTTAAATCCACGGTCTCATAAATAATAATTCGCTAAAGTAATAACCCGACGATGCGTAGAACTCAATCCCGACACGTATAATCCATTAATCGGGATTTTATTTGACCAACGTATTGGGTACAATTCATAATAGAGTTGAAAACAATTAATTTGTAAAAGTTCAGGGTTTAATTTGCAAATACTCAATAGTTATAATTGAGTATAAATATGTGTGAGTTGTACTGTTAATGTACGGTTAGAGATTAGAAGATTCAGATTGAGAGGATTGCTGTGCAAGTCACCAAGAACCGAATATAATATCTTTTCTCTCAATATAATCATTAGACATATTGTATTGATAATGAGTGTTATTGTTCATATTATGTTTAATGTTGATTGAATTGCTAGAAATATGAATTTACAATTGGTATCAGAGCCAAATATGGCAGAGATTTGAGTGAATTTTGATTCTGATTTTGAAAAAATTTTGAACACTGTTGCATTCCATATTTTTCGAAAATTAGAAAATCAATTATGGTTTTTGATTTTGTGGATGAAATGTTCTGAAAATTGAATAAAGGTGGAGGATTTAAAGTCGAATCTATTGTGATCAGCATCAGATTTTAATTCCAAACACACAAGATTTAATTTGGATTTTACTGATTTTTTGAAAAAGTGTGTGTTCTTGAGGTATTTTGATCGATTTTTGGTTTTTAATCGAAAATTACCCAAAGTTGTTTCACAAAAATTGTTTCTGTGTGAAAAACGCACACTCGATCATAATTTGAGGTCATTTGGTGAATTTTTGTTGAAAAATTGTGTTTTTGAACTTGATTTTTATCATCTGATCAAACTCAGGCAACACTGAATTCATAGTGTTATTCGAGTTTTACAAAGAAGTGATCGAGTTTTATAATGCTTTGACCGAGTTTTATACAAGCTTTGTCCGAGTTTCATGCTTCATTAATCGAGTTTCAAGCTTCATTAATCGAGTTTCAAGCTTCATGAATCGAGTTTCAAGCTTCATTAATCGAGTTTCAAGCTTTGTTAATCGAGTTTCTAGCTTCATTAATCGAGTTTTAAGCTGTATCATTCGAGTTTCAAGACAATATCATTCGAGTTTGTTGCCAAGTACTTCGAGTTTTGCTGTGATTCATTCGAGTTTAAAATAAGCTGGTTCGAGTTTCAACTTCATTCATCCGAGTTTCATTTGTAACTCAATCGAGTTTAGTTAAGGCTTATTCGAGTTTCAAGTAGTTTTTATCGAGTTTCAAGCTACTTCATTCGAGTTTTGACCTACATCAATCGAGTTTGATTCTTATAAATTCGAGTTTGATCCCATATCATTCGAGTTTTGACTATTTGACCTTTGCTGCTTAAATTGATCATAACTTTTGACTGGAACATCGTTAGAAGGCCTACCATGCGTCAAATCGAAGCTTAAACAGAGATCTACGATTTCCAAAATTGGCAAAGCCGATTCGGTAAATTTTCGAGGCCCACTTCAGAAAAAAGTTACGGGCATTTTTCTGCAGAAAATCTAAAATTTCAACGTCAAAAAGTCAAATCAGAGCTGATTTTTAACAAATTAATCACTCAAGATTCATTTTTCTTCAATCAAGATTCATTCAAATTTTCATAAGTCCATAAAAGATCTTGGAAGTTCATTTTTCTGCAATTCATAATGGAATATGAAAAATTTTCAAAGTCTGAGCTGATTGAAAAACTTACTGAATCTGAAAAGATTCGTAAGAACAATTACGACATTCTTGTTCAGTTAAATACTGATAAATCTCTTGCTTTACTAGATGTATCAATACTGAAAGAAGAAATTCAGAGCTTAAAAGTCAAACAAAATTCTGAGAGTACAACTCTTAAATTGAAAATATCTGAATGATCAAAAGAACTTGACGATTCGAAACGAGCAAATTTTCAGAATGCAACTCAACTGAAATATCTTTTGCCTGAAAGATCTGATCTTTACAAGAAAGTTAAAGATCTTGAAGAATTACTTTCCAAGACAAATCATACTGATCAAAGTTGTGTTTTAATCAAACCTGAAGAATTTTTTGCTCTTGAAAACGAGTTGTCTTTAACTAAAGATTCACTTGAGAAGGAAAGACATGAGTTCTTACTAAAAAAACAAGATTTTAAAGCTAAATCTAAATTGTTTGATGATGAAAGAAAGATGTTTTTAATCAAAGAACAATATTTTAAAACTGATTTCCAATCATTTGATAATGACAGAAAATTCTTATTTGGTCATTATCAAAGGATTAGAAGATCGGATATTTTATCTTACCAAACAAATTAATGATTCTCCTTCTTCAAATGAATCAGAGGTTAAAGATCCTTCAGTTTGTTCAAAATCTAAAGTTGATCAATCTGATTTATCTACAGAAAGTGAAAAGAATCCAATTGAAATTTCTAAATTTGATTCTGTAAGGTCTACCAATGCAAGATCTATCTAGACGCGGATCCGTTAACGAGTGCGGAATCCTCGTTGACGGTCAGACGGACAACTCTCAACCAACGGAAACACGGAGACAATTAGACGCTGAACGAACGACACACGAACGATCCTACGTACTAATTCTCTCCGAAACGGGACTCACCTAGCTGATAAACTCGAGATCGCCTATTGCTTAATTCCTCACGAATTCTGCCAAAGGTCTGCTAATGATTCGAGTCTATCCCTAATTATAGACCCTGATTCGAGTCTGTTGTGGGCCAACCTCGAATCTGGCCTAAGGCCCATTCGAATCTGTCCATCTGACAGATTCGAATCTAACCTATTCGAATCTAAGGACTCATTCGAATCTATCACAGATTCGAATGTATCCTTTTATGCAATTCGAATCTAGCCAATATATAACTAAGTGTTTGAAACTTATGTTTTAACTTATGCTTGAGTTAATCTTTGACCTTTATGTTTGAACTTCTTGTAATATGTAACATCAAGTTCAAACACACAATCAATAACAGACAAACACATATTAAACATATATAACAAAATACTTGGTTAATACTCAGAATATTACCTAAACACATAATGCAGATCGATTAGACTGCTATCGTCACACAGGGTGTACCAACAGACTCCCCCTTGACGATAGCTTCTAATTATTTACATTACATCAAAATTAAGTACTAGAGCTATATATATTACTACCCGCATATAATCCTGCATCTATACAAACTTTGACTACCTTTTGGAACTTCCTGGCTTCAGATCTCCATGGTTCAGTAAAGAAGATAGGCTGATCATGAAGCTTCTTCAGGTCGTCCTTTGATAGGTTTATCAAGTGCAATGGATCATATACCTTCAAAATTACATGCTCGTCTTGATCTTCAATGATAGCTTCAGCAGTGTCGATCTCTAGGTACCACCACTTCATGTTGCTCAAAACGTTCTGTGGCATTGGCTTCATTGGGACTTTCTTGAGACACCTCACAGGTTTGTATTCCATCCTGGCCCATGGCCTACCTGTATGAGGATCTATTCTCGACCCATCCTCGACCCTCTTTCCGGTCCTTGGCTTGAGTCGCTCAAATTTCCCTGATCGCCCTTCTTTCCTTATAATTCTTTCAATCACGTTCGCGTAGGAATCATCTCCAATATTGATCAGCTCCTTCCAGGCTAACTCTTTAACTTCAATCTTGGGCAACGAATTAAACGCTTTCAGTGTCCGCCTCAAGTATTGAAGGCCATCTCTTCTTTTCAAAATAAACAGCTGCAGTTCTCTGTCAAAGAACCAGCTAATAATCCCTCCAGCAAAATTTCCAGCACCTGGATTTCTCATCTTCTTCTTCATCTTCAGCTGATCTTTCTTTTCTTCCTTCTTGAACCAAAGATTTAACAGATCAGCTCTAGATGGCTCTTTCTCAGCCTCTTCAAGGTCTTTATCTTCAGCTGAGGCTACCTTGATGTAATCAATATCAATCACATTATGATCTTGGCTTTCATACAGTTCAGTGATTGGTTGTGAATTGATTATTACTTCATTAATGTGATCATCTTCATCATCTAGCACTTCATCATCAGATCTCCAGTCAGCGACGTCATCTGGAATGAACTCACCTTCTTCAACTTCTTCTAATTCTTCAATATCCTCTTCAAAATCAAATTCCATCAGCTCTTCTTCAATATCTTTTAGCGCATCTATCATGTCGCTATCTAAAGTCTTTGAAGAACTTGCTTCACCTCCTGTTCCTCCTGGACTAGGCTCCCCCTGAGATTGAGCAGTCTGAGCTTCAGAAAAATCTACTGGCTCATTCTGTCTTTGTGGGCTGGGATCATTGCCTTGGTTGTCTTCATCATCTTCATCTCTCGGCTTCTGTGCTTCCTGATCACGGCACGATGTCTCCCCCTGAGCCTGTAAATTTTTCATTAACTGCTCAATTAGGGAGCGCATCGACCTTATCTCGGCTGACTGATCACAAACAAAGGCTTTTAGCTCTAAGTTCTCTTCCTGAACTGTGTCCACAATCTTCTTTAGGTCGGCATTATGAGTCTGAATCTCGCCGACTGCCTTTGTTAGGCCTAAGATTTGGATATTTTGGAAGTCGACTCGCGCTTTTAGCTGCTGAAACCTTTGATTGTCGGCGTATTAGGATGAGGTTGATGGGATGGACTGAATTGGAGTTGGAATGATTGGTGATGGGATGTATGGTTCATCATGAGGTGGTGATGTTGGAATGGTGGTTTGAGGGTCCTGTGGTTGAGGAATTTCAGGTTGAGAGATTTCTGGTTGTTCTGCGGCAGCTGAAGAGGATCCTTGCATGAACCTGTGACGTTTGGCCCGTTGCCTCGTCACAAGGTGAGAAACTTCTTCTTCTTCGAAATCCAACTCCTCCAATTCCCTGTCAAATCGTCTCCTAGAACCACCTTCATTTATAATCAGTCGCGAACCATAAGTTCCAATTTGAACTTCAGGAACGGCAGACCTTGACTCTGGAGCTTCAGCTTCTACCTCCTCCATCTCTTCTGACTCAGTTGCTGAAGATGACAAAACGTCATCAGCCTGCTCTGGCTCATAATCCTCAACTTGTCTAAACACATCTTCTGCTCCTTCCGGAGGCTGTAACAACTGATCAACTAACTCTGCAGTTATTTCCTCATTGGCATGAGGTCCAGACGCCCAGATTTCTTCCAAGGTTTGGGCTATTTGCTCGGTTTCTGGAACGGCACTTGAAGGCCCTGCTTCCTGTACCTCTGGCTCTGGTTGTTGACTTGTGGAAGGCCTAGACGCCTGAGTCTGACTCGCAGTAGCTCTTGGTCTTCGCCTTTGTGGCTGTGCACGTCGTTGTTGTTGTTGTTGAGGCGGTTGCTGTTGCTGTTGCTGTTGCTGCTGAGGCTGAACTTCTACTTCACCTGCCCAGTTGGCATTATCTGGTGCCACAAAGTTCCTGTCTAAAACAGCTCCAAACAACGGTCGCTCGATCGGAATAGCCAATCTTCCTCGATGTGAGGAACAATCAGCGAATATCCTTTTGTCCATAATCGCTACGTTCTGAACGTCATTTGATGGCGGCAGATTTGGCAAGAAGTGCCTGATCAACATCATGATGAACCGCGTATATAGCAGGAATTGTTGATTTTCAGGAGCGGTGATCTGGTGAACAAATTCGGAGAAAAACATTTCCGAGAAACTGTATGGTCGATTGTACACCATCGCGACTATCCCAGACTGGATCTTCGCAACTATATAGTCAAACCCAGCTTTCTTTGGTGCAAAGCATACCATGAAGACATGAGCCAAAAACCTCCATTGGCCAATTAACCCGCTCTTCATATAGGACACTTTCGACACGTCTAGACTATATCCCATTCTCTGAAAGGCCGCTTGCCTGATGTTCAGAGGAAATTCGATCGGTCCAGACTCTTCTTCTTGAGTGCCCAGCTGCAACACTTGACGCAGCATATCCGCTGAAAATACTAGCGGTTGTCCAGCAATGCGAGTTCGTAGCACTGTTGGAGTGACCGAGCAGTCTACTTGAAGATGATCGTAAAATTGACGGATATAAGGCAATATAAGCTGAACATTATGAGATAGTGCAAATCCTATCCTAGATTCCACAAGAAATTCTAGCATCTGCCTGTATCCCTGCGCCTCAGGGAGGTCATGATCCGGATGAAGCACCATATTGTGCTTAGGGACAAAAGCACGAACTGCCATATCTGCACAATAAATAAAACTGTTAGACTCATTAAAAATCAATAAACTTGTTTAAATTCAAATTTGTTTTATTTTGTACTTTATTAAATACAAAATCTAACACAATTAAATTTCCACAAGTTTAATAAAAGTTAAATTAAAGAAATTAAATAGAGTACAGATTCGAAGGGAACAGATTCGAAGTGTCCATATTCGAGTGTAATGGACAGATTCGAAGTGTCCCTATTCGAGTCTAATGGACAGATTCGAGGATCATGGGTATCTCGAATCTAATGACAGATTCGAGAAACCCTTGAACAGATTCGAATGTCCATGAACAGACTCGAAGCCCCATCGGCCATGGTTTCAACAAAAACCCAAAATTTTAACCATTTTGAACTTAGTAAATCACATACATTAGTTCAACTAGGTTCTAATTATAGATTTATGCTTTCAATTTGATATTTTATAGGTCCTAACTTAGTTATTTAGCAAAAACTCTATTTTGACCCATAAAACTTCAAAATGTGATGTTTTAAGCCCAAAATTGTGTATAAAACTACCAAAATCTTGTACAATCCGGTTGATTATACCTAGATATGAGTGTAGAATCGAACACAAAAGCTTTAGACTCGATGAAATGTCGTTTATAGGAAATACGATAGACTCGAGAACAGATTCGAGATCGCTGATATAGATTCGAGAGTATAGATTCGACAACAGTAAAGTAATAAATGACTTCACTATTGACCTATATATACTACCTACCTTCGAGTCTATGTGTAGTTTCGAGTCTACTGACAGATTCGAAAAACTTCACATTCGAGTCTGTCTTAGATTCGAAATTACCAACACTTAGAAAAATTTCGGAAATTTTGAAATAACTTCAACTTTTCCAACGTTTTTCTACGGTATTGTGTAACCAGATAAACTATGCCAATTCTTTTACCCTAAGCAACAGATATTTCACGCAATGTTTATTTTATCCAACTTCGAATGCACCCTTAGTAATTTTTGACCTTTTACCTAAGTAAAAATTAAACTAAACTAAAATAAAATAAGCTAAGGTAAAAATAAAATAAAATCAAATAAAATTTTGACTAAAAATTTAATCTAGACTTAAGTTATAAAAATAAATTTACAAGCTAAGCTAAATACCAAACAACATATTTTTGATGAGTATAGTCTAAGAAAGGTTCAATCAGATAGCGATGTCCGATACTAACTTTCAGTACTTAAACTTTCACACTTAGGAATTTTTGAATTCCTTTGATTGTTTGTCGTGACATACCCACTTAGCCGATTGTTGGTATTTTACCCTGTTAAACATTCTACATTTCGGAATATCCCTTGGCCTTTTTATTTATCAGGAAATTATCTTACGTGACTCAGACATAGACATACTTTTATGATCAAGGCACACAGACAAAATTCTAACTTGTTGGTATTTGCAAACTTTCTTTAAAAGACAAACATCGGACACAGGTCTGTATTCTCATACAACAAAGTGTCTTAGTTCGACTTAAGGTTTAACTTTAAAGTTAGCAGATAGCGGTGACAGGTCTGTACTGACGTACAACAAAGCGACATGTCTGCTAACCCGAATCTAAACAGAGACAACAGGTCTGTACTTACGTACAACAGAGTTGCATGTTTTCGACTCTCAGTTTTTCATGATATTTCTATTCTTTCCATTTTCAGATGTATTTGATGTTGCCATACATCCCCAAAAGGTTTGCATACCTCATTTAGACTTAAAGTTTGTATGTCTTGTACATAAAAATTAAGACCGATTGGTCGTACATCTAGGTTAGAGACACGCTTGACTTTTTCTAGAATATTTTATTAGCCTTGAGATTCCCTATATGTATTATGCCTACCAACACATCAAACTAAATAAAGTATAACACTTAGAGTTTAGTTGCATTATGTGTGAAAGCCTAAATACTTAGAGTCTGTAACGACTGTGCTAATTTTCGTCACTTTGTACCTATGTATCTAAGACTTAACTCCTTTTCTGATATTCTCTTTTTTTTGTATTTTCGTAATTTTCTCTCTTTTTTCTTTTGTTTTTCATAAGAATAAGCAGTAAAATAAGCTAACCTACTAACTTACTAAAAATAGAAACTTACTAAAAATAGAAACTTTCCTAAATTAGAAACTTACCTAAATTAGCAGACTACTGTTAAGAAAGAAATACTACTACTATAAAATAAAATAAAGTAAAGTTACTACTACTAAGGTCAAATTACTCTGGATTGCGCATTCCGTTCAGTTGAATTAAATACTCAAACCGTGACTTATCAAACGCTTTGGTAAATAAATCTGCATTATTATCTTCTGTTGCCACTTTTACCAGTTTGATTAAGTTCTTTTCAGCACAATCACGAATAAAATGATGCCTTATGTCTATGTGCTTTGTTTTACTGTGTTTAACTGGATTATTTGTTATCGCAATTGTAGATTGATTGTCTATCCTAATTGGAGTTTGAGTGTAAGCCAAACCGTAATCCCGCAATTGTTGTTGTATCCACAGAACCTGTGAACAGCAACTACCAGCAGCTACATACTCGGCCTCGCACGTTGACACGGCTACCGATGTTTGTTTCTTGCATTGCCAGGACACCAATCTCCCTCCTAGGAACTGACAACCTCCAGTCGTTGATTTGCGCGTCAAGCTGCATCCTCCGTAGTCCGAATCTGTGAACGCCTCCAACTCTAGATCTCCCTCCGCGTGATACCAAAGACCCAACTTCGGTTTCGACTTGAGGTATCGTAGAATCCGCTTCACAGCCTTCATATGCATCTCCTTCGGATTCGCTTGAAACCTAGCACAAATACACACAGCAAACATTATGTCAGGTCTTGAAGCAGTTAAATACATAAGTGACCCAATCATGGCCCGATATAAAGTCGGATCCACATCGGTATCACTATCAGTACCCGGCCCGAGATTGTGATTCACTTGAATCGGCGTGCTGAAGTGGGCAGTCAACTTAGTTCCCTCCATCCCAAACCGTTCTAATATGTCATAGACATACTTAGTTTGATGGATAAACATCCCTTCCTTCTTTTGGTCAACTTGTAACCCTAAAAAGAAATTCAACTCCCCCATAGCACTCATCTCGAACTTAGACTTCATCACCTTCTCAAAATCTTTGCACATCTGTTCGTCTGATGATCCAAAAATGATATCATCGACGTACACTTGTACCAAGATAAAGTGATCTCCCTTTCTCTTCACAAATAGAGTACTATCTATCCTACCCCTCTCAAAGCCATTTTCTAAAAGATGGTTGGATAGAGTCTCATACCACGCCCTAGGTGCCTGATGTAATCCATAAAGAGCCTTATCTAAGCGATATACTCTATCAGGATATTTAGGATCTGTAAATCCGGGCGGTTGTTCTACATACACCAACTCCTTCACTTTCCCATACAGGAAAGCACTCTTAACATCCAGTTGATATACTTTAAAGCCTTTGAAGGAGGCAAAAGCTAAAAACAACCTAATTGCTTCTAACCTTGCTAACTGGTGCAAAACACTTCGTTGTAATCGATTCCCTCCTCTTGGTTGAAACCCTTTACAACTAATCTCGCCTTGTTGCGCGTGACTATACCCCGATCGTCTCTCTTGCACTTAAAAACCCATTTGGTTCCTATTGCAATCTCCCCTCGAGGTAACGGAACTAACTCCCACACTTCTAGTTTCTAAATTGTGAAAGTTCTTCCTGCATCGCTTCAACCCAGGAGTTGTCCTTAAGTGCCATTTGCACATTTTTGGGCTCTACTTGCGATATGAAACATGAATATAGACATGTGTGATATGCCTCGGAGTCGTTTATCATCGACAACAACACGGTGTTGTTATTTACACTACTCCGAGTCTTCACACCCTCGTTAGGATTTCCTATGATGCTATCTATTGGATGGTTCTTGTTAATCCTAGAGGTCTCTATTTCATCAACCCTTAGATTATCTCCTAAGTTGGATCCTATTTCACCTAAAGGGGGAACAGGCTCAGCTTCCACATTTTCTTCCTCACGGACGTTTTCCTCAGAGGCAGAACTTGATGCTTGAGTCTGATTCTCATTGGTAGGTGTCTCTTGATCAGCAACTTCTGGAGACCCATCTTCAGTCGCAGTAGGCTCGGACGTAGATTCGAACGTGGTCCTTGGAAAGATTTGGCCATCGTCGTTCAGATGCAACGTCGCCATGTCTTTATCGATTGTACCTGCAGTATCATCCAAAGGAATGTTAAATGACTCAAATAACTTATCATAGTCAAATATCCATTCCGGACCAGTTTGGGGTTCATGTGTATAACTTGTGACTTCAATATTATACACAATCTCCACAGTACCACTCCTTTTGTTAAAAACCCGTTTGTTTGGTGAGTTTGGCACATAACCTAGGAAATATCCTTCGTCAGCCTTTTCACCAAACTTCGGTTGATGTTTTGTCCTTAAAAGTGTGCATGGTACTCCAAACGGTTCGAATCCAGTTAAGTTAGGTGGCCTTTTATTCAAAATTTCATAACATGTTTTGTTCAATGATTTGACTGTAAGGACTCTATTTAAAATGTGGCACGCGGTATTCACTGCCTCCCCCCAAAACGTGGTAGGAAGCTTTGAATCCGAAAGCATAGTCCTTGCAGCCTCAATCAATGTTCTGTTTTTACGTTCGGCCACCCCATGCTGTTGAGGTTCATATGGTGCACTGAATTGATGCACGATGCCCTTTGATAGGCAATATACACCAATTACAGAGTTTTTAAATTCAGTCCCATTATCACTACGTATATTTTTAACCCTTGTTCCGTAGGAGTTCTCCACTTGGTCTAAGAACCCGATGAGCTTTGCAGCCGTCTCGTCCTTCGTACCTAAAAAGAAAACCCATGAAAACCGTGAGTAATCGTCAGTGATAACTAAGCAAAACCAACTACCTCCTATACTCCTTTTGTTGATAGGGCCGAAAAGGTCCATATGCAACAAATCGAATGTCGAGGTTATGGAGTTCAGCTTCTTGGACTTGTGTGTCTTTTTATGTTGCTTGCCATTCATGCACGGTA
>JAANYP010002853.1:50731-74886 GCA_020465985.1 Centrapalus pauciflorus
AATACCATTCTCGTCCACATACTTGAACTCTTTCAAGTACCCATCTCGCCTTTCAGGTGACTTGGGCCTTTGAACTGAATTCTGTTGTGGTGCCGAGTGATTTAGATTCACTCTTTGCCTTTGAATAGGCATTTGTTGTGGTGCTCTAGAATAAGTCTTATTATATTGCATTTCAGACTGTGATCCCCGAGCTTTTACCGGAACATATTGTCTAACAGGAGTATGTGACCTAACTGGAGTGTGTGACCTGCTAGGTGTGGTGCTCCTATAGACTTGTTGAGGTGCTGACCTAGATTGATTAAAGACACGATTCGGTGAATTTGTCCTAACCACTTCTTTTGGTCCAACCTTAACCGGTGTTTGTTTCACAACAGGTTTTGGTGCGACCTGCACAGTTTTCTCGGTACTCTGAGAACTACTAGTGCTCGCCACACTTGGTGAGGGCTTAACAGGTGTTGGATTCACTGTCTTAGGTGTAACATCAGCTTTCCTATTTGGACAGTGAGAAGCAACATGCCCTTTCTCGTGACATCTAAAGCAAGACATCTTATCCATGGACTTTTTGGTTGGTCCCTTAGATCTAGGTGTCTCACTAGTGTCTATTGCCTTAGGTACATCTGCAGTGTCTGTCTCTTCGACCTGGTCAGCCCATGAAATTTTCTGTTTTCCTGCAGGTGTTTCACTGGAGGAAGACACAAATTTCACTTTCTTGACCTTGACAGTAGAGTCATCCACCTTAGGTGCATTTTCAACTTTAGGCTCAGGTGTTGGATCAGGTAGGTCCTCTAAAACTACTGACTTGTCAGTTTTCTCCTGAGGCTGAGGCACATAATTCGCATTGAAAGGTGGAGGAATTTCGTGAAAACCTAGACCTACAGGCTTCTTAGACTGTCTTTGGGCATCTAAGACTTTTCCTAGGTTTAGGCTCGAATTCCTAAACTTTTCCAGCTTGCTATTTGCCTCTGCTACCTTAACCTTGGTCTCGGCTAGCTCTATGTCCTTGTCTTTCAAACTTTTGGTCAAGGCCTCTACGTGCTCATACATAAGTTCTATCCTAACACACTGCTCACTCAGTTTGTCTTTTAGAACGATTACGTCTTGAGCATCAGCCTTCAGCTTTTCTTTTAAATCTTGTTTTATATCATTTAGGCTAGCATTTTCTATTTTTAAGTTTTCATTTTGAGCAGCTATGGTCTTATGTGAGTCTAAGACTAGATTTAACCTATCATTAGAACTAACACATAAAGCACATAAATCACGAAATAGAGAATAAGAAAGACTAACCTTTGAGTTGTCAGATTCCACGTTGGCCATCTGAGCAGCAAACTCCAGCACGGTCTGATCATTCGCTTTCTCTACCCACATCGGACTGCTGTCCCGTGTGGTCTGCTCATCCTCTTCACAACCATTTTCCGTAACTTCAGCCATAAAAGCTCTAGCATTGAACTCCGGATGTGAACTCCAGTCATAGGAACCATCTAGCTGTCTCTCAGAAGTGACATTGGATATCAGACCCGCTAGATTGGCTTGACCAGATGAAGAACTCGGAAGATATCTCTGTTGGGACTGATTTTGGTACTGTCCTTGGTGCTGACTCTGTCCTTGGTATGATTCTACCTTCGGTCTTTGACACTCCCTCGCGAAATGTCCCAATCCCTGACAGTTGTAGCATTTGACCTTGGACTTATCAAATCCTATCCCCTTGTTATTCATCTGCAGATTTCTTCCAGTTCTCTTTATGAATCTCTTAACCCGTTGGGTTACCATGGCCAGTTGCCATTTCAGATCCATTTCCTCTAAGTCATCAGGGTCGACCTGATCGTAATCTTCATCCCAAAGAGCCGGATCATTAATCTTCCCTTGAACGCAATTTCCGTATGCGGCCACAAACGAAGCAAGCAGATTCAGATGTTCTTCCGCCGACTTTGCGCTCATGGGCATCTTCGAATAGCTCTGACTGGTCGATGCCTGTTGGACTTGAGGTTGCGGTTCTTCCAATCTTCCTAACCCTAAGAACGCGCGATTCAGTGAGTCGTCGGACTCTGGTGGCGATGACGTTTCTCCGGTGAAAAACGCTGTAGCACTCTTCTGATCAGCTGTCACTGATGATTTTGATGTCTTTCCAAAATACATAGCCGGATTTTGGACTTGCTCGTAATCAGTCTCAGCCTTTATCATTTCGAAGTGATATGCCCTCAACGTTCCCACGATGTCATCCAGCGATTGAGCATAGTATTTGTCTTCATTCAGCTTAATCATTGCCACGTACATAGCCCATTTGGCTGGTAGGGCATCAAGAAGCTTGTTGTTCTTGTCTGTGTCAGAATACTCAATACCATGACTTTCAAGCTCTGTTATCAGATGATAGAACCGTGTGATAATATCATCTAACTGTTCATCTTTAAGAGCCTTGAAAATTGCAAACTGTTGGGTCAACAGCTCTGTACGCTTTCTACGCACCCGTGGATTACCCTCACACCTTTTCTGGAGAGATTCCCAAAGTTCTTTCGACGTCCTTTGAGTCCGAAATGTGTGCAAGATATCTTGAGGTAACGCCATTCGGATAATGGAGAAAGCCTTGTTTTCAGCTTCAAATAGTTTCTTGTCATCTTCTTTCATCATTTGATATGACAAGACCTTTTGACGGCCTTCAACCTCAGAAACTGGTGGAATGTACCCTTCATCAATGCACACCCACATGCGCATATCGTTGAATCGTACAAAATCCGTAAATCTGTCCTTCCACCAGTAATAATCCTCAACTTTCATCAGCTTTGGTGGTGCATTAGCCTTCCCAACTTCGTGATCCATTTCAAGGAATTTCTGAAGGTTTGACATCTTTTCTGAAACAAATTGAATTTAGACTTAATTAATTTAATTCGAAACTAATGTGAATTAACTCTTTCGAATCTAGATAGATTCGAATGTAATTAGATTCCAATTTATTTGGGATTAAATTCGATTAAGTATTTTAATTCAATTAGATTCGAAATATGTCAGATTCGAACAATTCCTTAGATTCGAAGATATGTCAGATTCGAAGGACCCCTTAGACTCGAAGACCCTTAGAATCGAAGGCACAACAGAATCGAAATTCAGCAGAATCGAAGCACAGAATCGAAACAGTAACAAACTCGAAACAAACTCGAAACCAATATAGACTCGAGATCCAATTCTAATGAAGTAACAGATTCGAAACACCACAGACTCGAAAACTGACTGAAATTGACTCGAAAGGAGCGTATTTTGGTTAGACTCGAAAATAAAGTAAAACCCTAATTACTCCTATAGATTCGAGCGCCGCAAACTCGAAAAACGGCTAACACTTTGATTTTTTGACGTTTTACGGATTAAATCACTAATTTTCAAACGAAAAATAATGATTTCGACCAAAAACGTGAAAAACGACAAATGCAAGATCTATCTAGACGCGGATCCGTTAACGAGTGCGGAATCCTCGTTGACGGTTAGACGGACAACTCTCAACCAACGGAAACACGGAGACTATTAGACGCTGAACGAACGACACACGAACGATCCTACGTACTAATTCTCTCCGAAACGGGACTCACCTAGCTGATAAACTCGAGATCGCCTATTGCTTAATTCCTCACGAATTCTGCCCAAGGTCAGCTAATCATTCGAGTCTATCTCTAATTATAGACCCTGATTCGAGTCTGTTGTGGGCCAACCTCGAATCTGGTCTAAGGCCCCATTCGAATCTGTCCATCTGACAGATTCGAATCTAGCCCATTCGAATCTAAGGATACATTCGAATCTATCACAGATTCGAATGCCTTCCTTAACCTATTCGAATCTAGTCAATACACTTAAACACTTAAGTGATGAAACTTATAATATTACCTTATGATTGATTTTATCTTTGAGTTTTATGTTTGAACTTCTTGTAATACGTTACATCAAGTTCAAACATACAAACACTGATAAACATCAATCATATATAATATATATATACCAAACATATGCTAAATCACAATGTAAGACAACTTAGACTGCTATCGTCACACGGGATGTACCAACAAATTCCCAATCTGTTCCACCAACAGATTCAACACTGATCCCTTGATTACCCCATGATGTTCTATTCACCATACTAGTTTCCCTTTAATCCAAGACACCACTACCAGGTCTTGATTTTCCAAACTAATATCTCCAACATCATACTTGTGTAATATGATCCAGCACCAACAGATCCAAGTCTGATCTGTTTAGCTCAAATGCTCCATGAAGACTTGCTTTTATGGACTTCTGTTAGTTGATCCCCAACACAGCTTGTGCACCACTATGTTCATCAACCACTCACAACCTGTCCTCTCTACTTCATGAATCAGCAATTCCACTCACACATCCAATGAGTGCAGTGCACCTTCACTACCTGTTAACATCATCACTAAACACCCTGGTCTTCTCAAGTAACTCCCTGCTACTAACCACTAGAACACCTCTAGTACCAGGCCTGTTTTACAATTTATCTCCAATTAACATTGTAGCTACTTCCAACCCAACTCACCTATGAGTTCCTTTATTACTCTTAATGACCTGCATTCCATTGGTTCTTTACTCCATTAAAGTGCCTAAAACATCACTTTAATCCACCAACCAATCATGCTCCTCATTTTCTTGTAATAAAGCTACTATGCTCCACCTTGAGTTTACCCCCCAAGATAGAAGAGAGGTTGCCGAAACAATATTAATATCAGAAAGACCCCACCATCTTTTAAAGTCCGCAAACAACTCCTTTGAAATTTCACACCTTCAAAAAAGATGGTCTTCACACTCTAATTCAATACCACACATCGGGCAATTTAAAGAAGGCAAATGAATTCCTCTTGCGGAAAGGTTACGAAAAGTAGGCAACCGATAATGAAGAATCCTCCAAGCTAAAATGTTAACTTTGGAAGGAACAAGCTTAATCCACAAAGAGCGCAACCCTCGGTGAGAAAACGATTGCATAGCATCTAAAGCTTTACGAAGAGAAGCCACCGAAAAAAAACCCGAGTTTTCTAAGGACCAATACCAAGAGAGCACCCCATTTCTATTTTGGACAGGAGTAAAAAGAGAGGCTAAATCCAAATTATAGGCATCAACATGAGTTTGAAGAGAAGCTATATTCTTCCAACAACCACTTTTTCTTGAGAGGAGAGGATCAATCCGAGAATTCCTTTTGAAACCGTGTAAAGCAGAGATAACCAATGTCCATAAAGAGTTCGAGTCCGACTTCAACCTCCACCACCATTTAGCAGGAAGAGAAAGATTAAGAATTCTTAAACTATTGATACCAAGCCCCCCAGGTTCCATTGGAACAATCACATCTCGCCAAGCAATCCAACGAATCTTTTTACATTCGTTCCCACAGCCCCAAAAAAATTGGCTTCTCAAACTTTCAAGCCGGTTTATTACACTAATAGGGGCTTTATATAGAGACATAAAATAAATACCAAGCTGACCAAAGAACGGACTTACAAAGGACCATTCACCCCCCGAAAGAAAGAAGAGAAGATTTCCAGTTTGCAAGCTTTGCTTGCACTTTATCTAAAATAGGATTCCAAAGACTTTTTCTATTAAAGTGACCGCCAACCGGAAGCCCCAGAAACTTGAAGGGGATAGAACTTTTGCTGCACTGCAGTCTTGAAGCCATGAATTCAACATCAGAATCTTCCACCCCAACACCAATCACACTTGTTTTATTAAAATTAATCTTTAACCCAGAAGCCAAATAAAAGCAACGCAGAATTCTTAACAAGTTCAGAGCATTCTGCAGCGACCAATGTCCGATGAACAGCGCGTCATCCGCAAATAAAAGATGAGACAGAGAAGGCCCGACATTAGGGAGAATGATACTCTTGAAAATCCCAGCTTCAATTGCCTCTGACATAGCAACACTCAGACCTTCAGCGGCTAAGATAAAGAGAAAAGGTGCAAGTGGATCACCTTGACGAACACCTCTCTGCATCATGAATTCCGAAGAAGGCGCCCCATTAATAAAAACCGAGACTTTTGCTGAATTTAGGCAACCCCTGATCCACATCCTCCACTTTTCCCCAAAATTTATTTGAAACATTACAGAATGGAGATAATCCCAACTTAACGAGTCAAAAGCTTTCTCAAAATCAACTTTCAGCAAAAAAGCCGGTCGTTTCGACCTTTTTAGCCAACTGATGGTTTCATTAATAATTAAAGGTCCGTCAAGAATACTACGACCCTTAATAAAAGCAGTTTGAACATTACTCACCACTGTGTTAATGACCCCTTTAAGACGATTCGAAAGAATCTTCGCAACAATTTTATAAAAACAGCCGATCAGACTAATAAAAGTGTTAAATGAATAAAAACCAAAAATAAAAATATGTTGCATTATTAAACTAATATTTTATAAAATCATTAAACAAAGTCGAGACATATATAATTAATAAACGACAAACATTGTTTTATTACACCAAATTCTCTAAATATAGAAAAATAAGATGAATGAAAGCCACAATTTTCATCTCTCTCGACGTCTTCTATGTCAATGACGTATGAATGAAAAAAATGAGGAAATTTCTCGTAAAAATGGATGTTTATAGCATATTGGTACCTATATAAAATTAAATATAGTTATTTGTCTCATCATTCACCAAATCAATAGAATACATAATAAGAAATATTTAACATTGTACCTGGATTGTGTGATGCTGATAATAATATTCAATTTGTCTTGTTGGTTCAGTATAAATAAATCCATATCGCACTGAAGTTACCAATTCCTACATTTATCATGTAAATTAATCTCAATCCAATGTCAAAAAAATTTCTAAAAATAATTTCATGATAAATAATTAAAAAAATATTAAATGATACCTGCAGTGTTTGTTCCTAAGAAGGTGGTTCTTCATTCATGTCTATCTCAAACAGTGGTTCCTTATTTAGATCTACCACATATGAGCTATGATGTGCTGGCTCCACATTTAAAGCTTGTTGGCTGCTTTGAGTATATCAAAGTATTGAAATTAAAGAGAATAAAACATACTTGGGGTGAGTTTATTTTTACAAAAAAAAAAAATTGAATTTGAATAAAAAAAGCTTTGTATTTGATTTCAAGAAAGGGATATTTGATTTTGATACCTCAACTTTACTGTCAGGTCGGAGTGGCCGGAAGTTCTGTCGGAGTAGCCGGAGCTTATTTAAGAAATTACTATAAAAGAAATTCTCACATAAGGATCTATTTGACCATCTTTTAATTAAACAAATTGTCATTTATATTGTATTAATTTGTCACATCGAAAAAGAGGAATATCTGACTTTATTTGCAAATATTCAATTTATCACATTGAAAAAGAAGAATATTTGATTGTATTCAATTTCTCATGTTGAAAAAGCGGAATATTGACTGTATTCAATTTCTCATATTGAAAAAGAGGAATATTTGACTTTATTTAGCAATTTGTCAATAGAGGAATATTTGACTCTATTTAGCAATTTGTCATAATGTCATTTATTAAGTGGTCTATTTATACTTGGATTGGCTTTACCAAAAAAACATATGGTCTACTCACTAACACATCCATGAAGAGCTTGTTTTTTCTTTTCTTTTTCTTCCTCGTCGGAAGTAATACATCCGCAATACCATCCTTGATTCCTAACACAACTGACAAGTTTTGCCTTCTGTCTCAATACAGTGTTTTTATCTATAACGGCATCCATGATCCTATAACTGTTCATCCAAAATCAGGAGATGATGATCTTGGAAACCATACACTTCCATTTAATGGTAACGAAAACTGGAGCTTCTGTACGGTTTTTTCTGGCACTATTTTTCATGCTTATTTCTACTGGAATTCAAAGATTTCTTCTTTTAATGTTTATGATTTATATACAAGTACTACATATTGTGATAATGGAAAATTTAGAAAACCACAAAAATGTGTTTGGTTAGTCAAGGAGGATGGGTTTTATTTAGCTCAAGACCTTTACCCGTTTCCAGGTGATAAATGGTCCGTAATACATCGTTGGCATTGATCACTTAATGTATTATGTTTATTTCTTGAGTTACTAATTTATGATTTTAATATCTTTGGCAATCGATTTAATCATTTTATCGTATCAAATAGGGGTGACAATTATGACCTAACATGTCAAACAGTTAAATGGATCTATTTGACTCTCTTATAATTAAAGAAATTGTCATTTATATTGTATTAATTTCTCACATTGAAAAAGAGGAATATATGACTTTATTTGACTGCATTAAATTTCTCACATTGAAAACCTGAAATATTTGACTGTATTAAATTTAAATTCTTTGTTTGTAGGAATTTAACATTCATTTTAACTCAAACATGAATTAGATCCTAACACATACATGAATTAAATGCCAATATACATCCTTAACAAATGTTAATAACATCTTTTACTTTCACCTATCAAATTTCAATTCCTTTAAAATTCATTTCATGAACCAAACGCCACCTTGAATTGTTGAGGGTTACAACTTATGATCAGTGTATGTGTGTAGATTTTTATGCACACCATATTTTTGTAAAACTAATAAAGATGTTCCAACTTGGGAAAAGTTAACAATCTATATTTTTAAAAAGGGAAATTGCGCAAAAAACCTCTAAGTTGGACCATTTTTGCGATTAAAACCCACAACCATTTTTCATTGCACAAAAAACCTCCAACTGGTTAAAACTTTGTAAATTTGGGCTTTTTTCAAAAAATCTGCAACTTGATGATGTGTAAAACTTTTAAATAGATTTTTGCGTAAAAAACCTCCAACTTGTTTAGTTTTTTCAATTAAAACCCCAAATCATTTTTAATTTGATAAAAAACCTCCGAGCAACAAAGATAATTAAAATTGAGTCTTCACTAATTGCATTTTGATGACATGAATATTTACTAAACTTTTATTTATCAAACAAAAAATTCGTTTCCCAATGTAACCTCCACCCTCTACGCTAGCGAACCTCACTGCGGCTGATCATATTCAGATGCTAAAATGGAATATAAATAGATGAAATTGAACATAAAGCTGAACCTAAAAATGCAACTCGTGAACAAAAAATGAAATTGATTCCATCGGCACAATTGAAGTTAAAATTCAAGATTAAACAGCAAAAGTTAATCGAACATACATACATAAAATGAACAACACTGAACATAAAGAGGAGGAGATAAAGTAATCAGAGTTGCCAGTGGTAGAGAAAAAAAGAAAAGGTAAATATTATTTTTGGTTAGAGGTGAGAAAAATATAGTTAAGGGTTTTAATCGAAAAAGTCACCAATTTCGGGGTTTTTTTATGCAAACATCCAGTTTAAGAATTATACATGTAGTGCCACGTAGGCGCCACGTAAGTCGGGTTTGCCATGTGGACGCAACGTGTGTGCCATGTAAGCATAACAACCTATTATAACCGGTCAAGTCCTAATTTCAAAAGATTTTACCGGTTAGAGGTTTTTTGTGCAACAAATTTTGGTTAGGGGTTTTAATAAAAAAAAATGTCCAACTTTAAGGTTTTTTACACAATTATCCCTTTTAAAAAGGATGACTATATTATTAGTACTTCAACATTGTGAAATTTGATGAAGAGGAGCAAGCAATGGAAGCGATTAGGATGTGATATGGAAAAGTAAGGTTAATTTGCCAAGAAACAGGGCACATAGACAAAATCACTAAAATGTGTTAATGATTGATTAGTTTAAATACTCGCATGTTGCGGCAGAAGTGATTGGTTTTAAGACCTCATACAACACATTTCATTTTAAAAAATAAAACCAATACAACTAACTTAAAAAAAATTATATTTCAATATAATTAAAATTTATATAGCCTAGCTGTACAAAAGTATTAATATGAATCCATGTCAGGATTTCGAGTCTCATAATGGACATAAGTTGTAAATCTAAGAGTATAATTTAGAGGTCGTGTGGGTGCTATGCCTTTTTTTTTTTAAAAGAAAATTATATATGAGAATTTTTTGTAATTACAATATATCAAATATAGAGCAATTAGTAAGTTTTAAGTTTTTATACTTGTATTAGATGTTTAAAAATTAAAAAACAAGAACGGCTCTGATGCATTAAAGATTAAACTTATATTTATATACAAGTATATTACCAGTTTACTACACGGAATACTGGAATAGTTAAATAACTTATTTTTAACAACTTTATATAAATTTGAAAATTTATTATGAAAACTACAAATAAAAAATAATGTTATACTGCTAAAGAGATTATTGAATAAAGTAGGTAACCAAAGGTAAAATACATAACTAAAGCAGAAATAATAACAAAAAAACAAAGAAATTATAGAAGCTAAAAAGTTTGGATAAGAAGTTAAAGAAAGACACAGGTTATAGATTCAAATTTATAATAGAAATCCAATATATAGGGGGATTGTTTTTTTCTAAATTAATTTAATTAATGCAATCTATCTATACTACTAAAAGAGTAACTGTACTCATTTCTGGTAAAGCCACGTGTCGTCACCATCAATCGACACGTGACACTTATCTAAATTAATAATGTCAATTATTAAGTGGTCTATTTATACTTGGATTGGCTTTACCAAGAAACATATGGTCTACTGAAACACCCATACAACTAATACGAGTATTTCGATACCATTATACATTAATTTATACAGAGTACTTGCGGAAATATGGTCAAATTAAAACTTTAAATACTTTAATAATCATCAAAGTGATTCCAAACACTTTGCATATAACACAACACAGTGTCGGAAATCACGGAGTAATGTAATTGGGGTCATAATGTTAAATCATCAATTTGATTACAAACGAATTAATAATCATTAACTAATTCGCGTAAGTCCAAAATGGAAGTCTGCTACTCCCACCCCAATCATCAACAAAATATGGAGCTCCTATCCGTGCTCGAATCAATGTCTAACAGTTTGGGCCAGCCGGGCCTTTGCCCTTAACAGATCCTGAAAAGAATAATCAACTAACGGGTAAACAACAAAGTTGTTTAGTGAGTTTCTAGATTAAAGTACCATGCGATATATGAATGATGCCATGCAATGCCATGAATTTAACTAACAATCTCAGGAGGCCAACTAATGGCTAATAAGCTACCACATTGCGGTTACCACACACAAGCTTACCGTACAATGGGTTTACAATCTACTGCTCGATTACCACAGACACAGGCTTATCGATATGCAGTTTACAGTGATGCCATACGATTACCACACACAGGCTTATCGTTTCACAGGCAATAATGGTTACCATACTCAGGCTTACCATTATGATTCCGCTAGGTTACCACACTCAGGCTTACCGTCTCGGCGGAGAGGTCAAATGAATGATCAACAACTTATCAACCGAATGATAATATGACAACAATAATGTATGTGATGGCAAAGCATGTAAATGACAAGAATGAATACGAAAGCAATAACATAGAATTCATGATATGCATATAAATACATTAATGCTAGAACTCACAGTGGTGTACAACAAGCTCTCGGCCTCAAAACCGAGTTACAGTCGTCAAAGTAGGAGTAATAATCTCCAAGGAACTTTAACCCGTCAAACCCCTACACATAGGTTCATAGTATAATTTATTATAAGTCTTACAGCTTATAATTTCTTAAATTGATCCGGATATATTAGTCGTAATACTTAACTAATTTCGGCATTAAACCTCAATAATTATTTTGGTCTAATTATTCTCCTAAATTGATGTCATAGACTATTATGACAAAAGATCCCATAAAATAAAAATAATTACAATTACAATTTCGGTCCAAAGTCATCCGAAATTCGGACCAAGACCATCCGAATTTCAGGTCATCTGAAATTCGTACTTAGCTAATTTTTCAGAATATTTTAAGGTTGAACTGCACTTTCTGCCTTACAGATTTAAATGTCAAAAATACTAAAACTTCTCTATATTTATTATAAAGAGTTTTAAAATCATTTCCAACATACATACATACATACATACATAC
Organism: Centrapalus pauciflorus; assembly: GCA_020465985.1. Classification (NCBI taxonomy): domain Eukaryota; kingdom Viridiplantae; phylum Streptophyta; class Magnoliopsida; order Asterales; family Asteraceae; genus Centrapalus; species Centrapalus pauciflorus. The sequence goes on from JAANYP010002853.1 coordinate 62,708, forward strand.
ATACATACATACATACATACATACATACATACATACATACATACATACATACATACATACATATATATATATATATATATATATATATATATATATATATATATATATATATATAAACCCATTTTAACCACCAAATCATCATTTTTCATTTTTTTAGATTACCTAGGGTTCATATTAACTCAAACTTGGGTTTTTGAGATAAACCCATCAAAATACATAAAAAGTTGCATAATATACTTTCAAAGGATGGATCTAACATATTCCATCATTATTTTTGAAGATCTAAAGATTTCTAAGAGATCTTCATGAAAACTTATCAAAATACATAGAAACTTTTATAATATAATTTTTAAATAATGGATCTAACATATTTCATCATTTTCTTTTCAGATCTAGCCATTTCTAAGAGGTCTCCATAAAAACCCATTTGAGTTCTCATCTTCTTCATTTGAAGATGGTGGAGAGAAGAGAAAAGTAAGAGATTTATAAAAATAAGAGTTGGTACCTCTTGGATATTCAAAACCGTATGAAGCTTCCAACAAAGATCAAATTTTTCTTTCTTCTTCTTCTCTTTTCTCTCTTCTTCTCTTTTCTCTCTTTTCTTATTCTCTCTTTGTTTCTTTCTTTTTGAAGTGGACGAACACACACACACACAAGGTGTGTGTGTGCGCGTAACATTTAAGCCAACAATTGGCAATTTTTTTCTTTTTTTTCTTTTAGTCCATTTACCATTTAGACCCTATAATTATTTCCACTTCTTTTAAGGTCCTTTCTTCATAAATCAATACTTTATTTATTATAATTTACACAACCATTTATTTATATATCACAATATTAATTAATATTCTGAATTTGTATTTCTTTACAATAAATATTAATTATCGATTAAATAATCGGGTCGTTACAATTCCTCCCCTATTAAAAGGATTCCGCCCACGGAATCAGGTTCTTTTAAATAGCGCGGGGTATTTGGCCATCATTTCAGCCTTTGACTCCCAGGTCATCAGAGATCCACGGTGGTGTTTCCAACAAACTAGCACCATCTCAATCTCCTTATTTCTTAGGTTAATTACTTTTTCGCCGATAATCTTTTCTGGTTCTTCGACATATCGCAACCGCTCATCGATTTGCACATTATCCAAAGGAACGGTCACTTTAGGACTGATCGGGCTTCTCTTCAAATAGCTAACGTGGAAGGTGTCATGAATTCCTGCCAAATTAGCGGGCTGCTCTAATTTATAAGCTTGAGCTCCGACACGTTCGGTAATAGGAAATGGTCCAACATATCGAGGACTTACCTTTCCTCGTTTCCCAAATCTCATAATCCCTTTCCACGGAGATACTTTCAGCATTACTGAATCTCCCACTGCAAACTCAATATCTTTATGACGTTTGTCTGAGTATGCTTTCTGTCGGTCTTGAGCCGCTTTGATTCGCTCACGAATAATCTGAATTTTATCATGCGTCTCTTGAAGCAATTCGGGACCCGCCAACGGTTTCTCGCCTGCTTCACGCCAACACGTCGGAGTTCGACACTTCCGACCATACAACGACTCATAGGGAGCCATCTTTATCGAAGAATGATAACTATTGTTGTAGGCGAATTCCACAAGTGGTAGGCGTGTATCCTAATTTCCACCAAGCTCGATCACGCACGCACGTAACATATCTTCCATCGTCTGATTAGTACGTTCAGTTTGGCCGTCAGTCTGGGGACGAAAGGCGGTACTCAAATTGACACGCGTCCCCAACTGATCTTGCATACTTTGCCAAAATCTCGAAGTAAACCTCGAGTCACGATCCGAAACAATAGATTTTGGAATCCCATGGCGTACAATAATCTCATCAATATACATTCGCGCCAATCTTTCCAAAGGGAAGTTTTCTCGTATTGGCAAAAAGTGTGCGGATTTCGTCAGTCGATCCACAATCACCCAGATAGCATCATGTTGTCTTTGGGTCTTCGGAAGCTTTACCACAAAATCCATTGTGATGTGATCCCACTTCCATTTAGGTATCTCGAGTGGTTGTAAATTTCCAGATGGTTTTTGATGTTCGGCCTTGACTCGCAAGCAAGTCAAACACCGTTCAACATGATTACCAACGTCTCGCTTCATTCCGGGCCACCAATATTCGGATTTCAAATCCTGATACATTTTAGAACTCCCGGGGTGAATTGAGAACTTTGAATTATGACCATCTTCTAAAATTGTCTTGCGCACATTACCGATCTTAGGCACCCAAATGCGATCTCTAAACATTTTCAAACCGTTGCCACCTTCGGTTAACAATACACTCTGACCAACCATCCTTTCGGCCTTAATATTTTCTTCCTTAAGGCCCTCGATTTGCCACTTTCGAATGTCGTCAAGGATAGAAAAAGTCACAACTACATGTGTTAATGCATAACAAGTTGCTTCTGGATATCTCTTTCGGCTTAAGGCGTCAGCCACTACATTGGCTTTTCCAGGGTGATAAAAGATTTCACAGTCATAATCCTTAATCAATTCCACGGCACGTCTCTGTCGCATATTTAACTCTTTCTGATCAAAGATATGTCTCAAGCTCTTATGATCAGTAAACAACTAGCACTTAGTGCCATACAGATAATGTCGCCATATTTTTAAAGCAAAAGTAAAAACATCTAACTCCAAGTCATGAGTCGGACGACTCCTTTCATAATCCTTCAGTTGTCTCGATGCATAAGCTATCACTTTTCCCCGTTGCATTAACACGCAACCCAATCCATTTAACGAGGCATCGCTATAAACAGCAAAATCTTCGTTTCCTTCCGGCAACGCAAGCACCGGAGCGTCAGTCGATCGACTCTTCAAAATTTGAAATGCCTCAATCTGTGGCTTTTCCCACACAAACTTCGCATTCTTACGTGTCAACGAAGTGAGTGGGACGACTATTTTAGAGAAATCTTGGATAAATCATCGGTAATAGCCGGCCAATCCAAGGAAACTACGAATCTCAGCAACATTTCCAGGCGCTTCCCAACTTTTAATGGCTTCAATCTTGGAGGGATCCACAGAAACACCCTCCCAAGATATGACATGTCCTAGAAATTGCACTTCCCGCAACCAAAATTCACATTTCGAGAATTTAGCATACAACTGTTCGCTGCGAAGAAGTTCGAGCAATTGTCTCAGATGTACTGCATGATCCTCCTCCGTCTTGGAATACACCAAGATGTCGTCGATATACACTATAACCGACTTGTCAAGCATTGGACGACACACACGATTCATTGAATCCATAAAGGCTGCAGGAGCATTAGTGAGCCCAAAAGGCATCACCAAGAACTCATAGTGTCCATATCGAGTCCGAAAAGCAGTTTTCGGCACATCTTCCTCACGAACCTTTAATTGATGATACCCTGAACGAAGGTCTATCTTCGAGAAATAAGCAGCTCCTTGTAGTTGATCGAACAAGTCATCAATACGAGGCAAATGATACTTATTCTTTATATTCACCTTGCTCAGTTCTCTATAATCTATACACATTCGCAAAGTTCCGTCTTTCTTTCGCACGAATAAAACCGGAGCACCCCACGGTGAGGTACTCGGCCGAATAAACCCTTTCTCTAACAATTCTTCCAATTGCGCCATCATTTCCTTCATTTCCGAAGGCGCTAAACGATACGGAGCACGCGCAATTGGTGCAGCTCCCGGCACTAACTCAATTCGAAACTCTATATATCGGTCCGGTGGCAATCCCGGTAAGTCATCAGGAAACACATCGGGATATTCATTAACTACTGGCACATCCTTAAGGTTTTTCCCTTCCTTCTTGGCATTCAAGACACAAGCCAAGTAACATTTGCAACCTTTACTTAGATTTTTCCGAGCCTTAGCCACCGAAATAACCGCAGCTTCCCTTTTACGTCTATCCCCATACACAAATATTTATTCGCCTTCCGGTGTGAACAAACGAACAATTCTTTTAGCGCAAGCAATAGTGGCAAGATTATTGGCCAACCAATCCATGCCAACTATTATATCAAATTCTTTAGTGTCTATAGGGACAATGTCGATATCAAAATTGTGTCCATCTAAGGTCAGCACACAGTCATAATATATTTGGGTGGCACAGACTGATTTCCCGCTTGCCACATCAACAGATAGAGGGAAAGTCATCAAAGAAGGTACAACATCTAATTTTCGTGCAAATGCTTTAGAAATAAAAGACACACTTGCACCGGAATCAAACAATACTACAGCAGGTAAAGAATTCAGGAGAAAAGTACCGGTTACGACATCCGGCACATCTTGCGCCTCGGCAGCAGTAATCTGATAGACTCTGGCTTGAGGCTTAGACGGCTTCCCCTTTGATTGGTAGGAACCACCAACATAACTAGGCTTTGCAACTGAGCCTTTACTTTCAGACGCCGCCGACTTCTTTTTCGGGCAATTCCGAGCGAGGTGACCCACCTGGCCACGTTCATAGCACACATCACTACGTTTGGGGCATGCAGGACGTATGTGTCCCTAATCTCCACATCCATGGCAAACAATAGGGGACAAACACTCCCCACGATGAAGCTTCCCGCATCGGTTACAAGTAGGCACCGAATTCGAAAACTGAGATTTGGACTGAGAGTTGTTGGAATTAGCAGGTTTCTTCGAATGTCTGGAAGATTGGGAACGTGAACGAGAGTCCACGTTCTTTGAGAATGATTGTTGGGGTTGTTTAAACGTCCCCGGCGAAGACTCAACCTTCGCTTTCTTCGATCCCGCCGATTCCTGTTCCCTACGGAACAATTCATATTCTCGGAGTCGCGCATACTCCACAGCTTTCTCAAAAGATTCGACTGCGCGAACCGTCACCATCTCGCGGATCTCACTTCGCAGTCCCTCGACAAAATAGTCAGTCTTTTGCTTTTAATCAGCAATCACTGACCCCACAAACATCGCTTTCGAGTTGAACTCGATCAGATAATCGTCCACCGATAAGTCTCCTTGCTGAAACGTAAGGAAGTCTCTTTTTATTTTCTGCACCGCAACTGCCGGACAGAAATGTTTGTCGAACCTGGTCTTGAACTCTTCCCAGGTCATCTTTGCCGCAACATCTAAACCCACAATCTCGACTTCTGAATCCCACCAAGTCAAGGCAGGACCAACAAATTGTGCAGCCGCGTACTGCACCTTCTTTTCATTACCGACATCAGTTACTCGGAATAGTTTCTCAATTGCATTGATCCAATCCAAGGCCTCAACAGCGGTTGCTCGTCCGTTGAACTCTGGAGGACGACAACCAATGAAGTTTCTATATGACATCCCCTTCTTGGACTTAGAGGAGTCATGCTTCCGATCTTTATCCTTCTTAAGCTTCTCAGCCCTACTTCCACTTCCCATGACTTTAGTGTTATCGTTACTTGCTTGTTGATCTTCAACATTATCTTTCTTTCCCTGAACATTTTGGGAAGCAAGTTACTGCGTCATTAACTCGTTCTGCTGGCGATTTTGCTCCAACATTTGAGCCATCATCTGCATCATTTGGTCCTCTGTAGACCCTCCACCAGTACGGAAACTGGATTCACTTTCATAATCTTGAGACTGATCTCTGTCTCCCCCAACATTTGAATGTTCTACCTCCTGGTGTAGAACGCGATTTGACTGGCTACCCGACATTGTCTGCAACAAACAGTTACAGGTCGGTTCAACACTTCTTTCACACCAAAGTGTGCACACGACATTTATATGTATATATAATTATACTTACATAAAGTTATAATCTTAAAAGTCTACCCAATATTATCCCATCCTAGGCCAAAGGTCAATTGTAATTGTTATAATATTGCCGCCTAGGAGGGTCAATACCGGCATCTGAAACCGTGCTCAGAGTAGAGTATCGTCGACTATACTCTGTCTATGAGCTCCAGCTCTGATACCAACCCATACAACTAATACGAGTATTTCGATACCATTATACATTAATTTATACAGAGTACTTGCGGAAATATGGTCAAATTAAAACTTTAAATACTTCATCAAAGTGATTCCAAACACTTTGCATATAACACAACAGAGTGTCGGAAATCACGGAGTAATGTAATTGGGGTCATAATGTTAAATCATCAATTTGATTACAAACGAATTAATAATCATTAACTAATTCGCGTAAGTCCAAAATGGAAGTCTGCTACTCCCACCCCAATCATCAACAAAATATGGAGCTCCTATCCGTGCTCGAATCAATGTCTAACAGTTTGGGCCAGCCGGGCCTTTGCCCTTAACAGATCCTGAAAAGAATAATCAACTAACGGGTAAACAACAAAGTTGTTTAGTGAGTTTCTAGATTAAAGTACCATGCGATATATGAATGATGCCATGCAATGCCATGAATTTAACTAACAATCTCAGGAGGCCAACTAATGGCTAATAAGCTACCACATTGCGGTTACCACACACAAGCTTACCGTACAATGGGTTTACAATCTACTGCTCGATTACCACAGACACAGGCTTATCGATATGCAGTTTACAGTGATGCCATACGATTACCACACACAGGCTTATCGTTTCACAGGCAATAATGGTTACCACACTCAGGCTTACCATTATGATTCCGCTAGGTTACCACACTCAGGCTTACCGTCTCGGCGGAGAGGTCAAATGAATGATCAACAACTTATCAACCGAATGATAATATGACAACAATAATGTATGTGATGGCAAAGCATGTAAATGACAAGAATGAATACGAAAGCAATAACATACAATTCATGATATGCATATAAATACATATTTGCTAGAACTCACAGTGGTGTACAACAAGCTCTCGGCCTCAAAACCGAGTTACAGTCGTCAAAGTATGAGTAGTAATCTCCAAGGAACTTTAACCCGTCAAACCCCTACACATAGGTTCATAGTATAATTTATTATAAGTCTTACAGCTTATAATTTCTTAAATTGATCCGGATACATTAGTCGTAAGACTTAACTAATTTCGGTATTAAACCTCAATAATTATTTTGGTCTAATTATTCTCCTAAATTGATGTCATAGACTATTATGACAAAAGATCCCATAAAATAAAAATAATTACAATTACAATTTCGGTCCAAAGTCATCCGAAATTCGGACCAAGACCATCCGAATTTCAGGCCATTTGAAATTCGTACTTAGCTAATTTTTCAGAATATTTTAAGGTTGAACTGCACTTTCTGCCTTACAGATTTAAATGTCAAAAATACTAAAACTTCTCTATATTTATTAGAAAGAGTTTTAAAATCGTTTCCAACATACATACATACATACATACATACATACATACGTACATACATACATACATACATACATACATACATACATACGTACATACATACATACATACATACATACATACATACATACATACATACATACATACATATATATATATATATATATATATATATATATATATATATATATATATATATATAAACCCATTTTAACCACCAAAACATCATTTTCATTTTTTTAGATTACCTAGGGTTCATATTGACTCAAACTTGGGTTTTTGAGATAAACCCATCAAAATACATAAAAAGTTGCATAATATACTTTGAAAGGATGGATCTAACATATTCCATCATTATTTTTGAAGATCTAAAGATTTCTAAGAGATCTTCATGAAAACCCATCAAAATACATAGAAACTTGTATAATATAATTTTTAAATAATGGATCTAACATATTTCATCATTTTCTTTTCAGATCTAGCCATTTCTAAGAGGTCTCCATAAAAACCCATTTGAGTTCTCATCTTCTTCATTTGAAGATGGTGGAGAGAAGAGAAAAGTAAGAGATTTATAAAAATAAGAGTTGGTACCTCTTGGATATTCAAAACCGTATGAAGCTTCCAACAAAGATCAGATTTTTCTTTCTTCTTCTTCTCTTTTCTCTCTTCTTCTCTTTTCTCTCTTTTCTTATTCTCTTTTCTCTCTTCTTCTCTTTTCTCTCTTTTCTTACCGGTTATAATAGGTTGATATGCTTACATGGCACACACGTGGCGTCCACATGGCAAACCCGACTTACGTGGCGCTTACGTGGCACTACATATATAATTCTTAAATTGAATTTTTGCATAAAAACCCCGAAATTTGTGACTTTTTCGATTAAAACCCTTAACTATTTTTTTTTACCTCTAACCAACAATAATATTTACCTTTTCTCTTCTTCTCTACCTCCGGCAACTCCGATTAGTCTATCCCCTCTTTATGTTCAGTGTTGTTTATTTTATGTATGTATGTTCGATTAACTTTTGTCGTTTAACTTTGGATTTTAACTTCAATTGTGCCGATGGAATCAATTTCATTTTGTGTTCACGAGTTGCATTTTTAGCTTCAACTTTATGTTCAATTTCGTTTATTTATGTTTCATATTAGCTTCTGAATATGATCGGTCAGAGCAGTGAGATTCGCTAGCCTAGAGGGTGGAGGTTTCATTGGGAAACGAATTTTATGTTTAATAAATAAAATTTTAATAAATGTTCATGTCATTAAAATGCAATCATTGAAGACTCAATTTTAATTATCTTTGTTGGTTGGAGGGTTTTTATCAAATGAAAATTGATTTGGGGTTTTAATTGAAAAAACTAAACAAGTTTCGGGTTTTTTACGCAAAAAGCTATTTAAAATTTGTACACGTCATCAAGTTGCAACCGGTGTCAGATTTTTTGAAAAAAAAACCCAAATTTACAAAGTTTTAACCGGTTGGAGGTTTTTTGTGCAATGAAAAATGGTTGGGGGTTTTAATCGCAAAAATGATCCAACTTAGAGGTTTTTTGCGCAATTTCCCCTTTTAAAAACTCTATATATATATCTGAAAAATTATTACAGAAACTACAAAAAAATAGCAATATTATACTGTTAAAGTGATTATTGAAATTAAATATAAAATACATAAAAATTAAATAATAACCAAAAAAGGAAAAAAAAATTATAGAAGCTAAGAAGTTTGGATAAGAAGCCAACAAAAAATGTGAGTAATAGACTCAAATTTAAATTTGAAAACCGAAATAATAGGAGTTATAAACTCAAATTTAAATTTAAAAACCAAAATAATAGGAGGATATTTTATTTCTAAATTAATTTAATTGATGCAATTATTATTTTAATATGGAATTAATAAATTATACACGTGTCGTATCCACGTTATGCCAATTGACATTCTCGTTAGGTGCCAAGTGACATCTATTTATTCTTTTAATAGAATAGATAGATAATTAAGAAGTTAGTAGAGTATGGCTTCGTTTGTTTTTTTAAGAGTTTAGACGTCTAAACACTTTTTACCTTCTGTTTGATAAGATATTAAAAAATGTCTAAAATCTGATTAGACTAGATTGTTTGTTTTTTAATTTAATAAAGTGTTTTATTACATATAATTTATCAAAAGACAAAAGACAAATTTAAAATAGACAAAAGAGAGCAGACAAAAGACAAATTTAAAATCTGATTGAAACAGACCACGGTCAGACATCAGATGTCTGATTGGAGTAAGAAAAACAAACAACATTCAACCTCTTATATCTGACCGAATCAGATAGTAGAGGCAAAAAAGAGAAAAGAGGAAAAAACAAAGGAAGATTTTAGTGGATTTGATTTGATTTGAATTTAAAAGTATATTATATTATATTATATATGGATAGATTTAGTTTAAATTTTATTTATTATTAACGTGTCGATTCATGGTGATAACACGTGTCTTCATGAGAGTTGGGTATATTTACTCTTTTATTAGTATACTAGTTTATTACCCGCGTATTACGCGAATATTTTTAATGTATTTAAAATATAATAAATAAAAAGATAAAGATATAAATATTATTTTTTAAACAAAAGTGTATAAGGTGATATTATTATTTATTATGACCTATTAATTTTGTATATGAAATTCTAAATATATGTGAAGAGTAATTATTTTCTTATATATTTTTTTTATACTTTTATTATATTATCTTATAATTAATAAGTTAGTAGATTATTAGATTTTGTTTGATTTGATTTGATTTGAATTTAAAAGTGGATTATATTATATTTGGATAGATTTAATTAATAAGTTAGTAGAGTATAAGATTTTGTTTGATTTGATTTGAATTTAAAAATGGATTATATTATATTTGGATAGATTTGATTTAAATTTCTTTATTCTTTTTAAAATCTTTAACCGCCACGTGTCGATTCATGGTGACGACACGTGACTTCACCAGAAATGAGTATAGTTATTTTTTTAATAGTATAGATAGATATAGATAGATAATACAAAATAAATGTTATGCTAAGTCTATCATAAAATGAATAAAATAAGAATAAATATATAAATATTAATATAATACCAAAATAAGAATAATAATAACATATGCTAATTATAAACCTATCGTAATTAAGTTTGACTATTATTTATGAAACATTATTAGTGATGAAATATAAACAAAAAGTATTCATATATTTAACGTTATATTTTAAATAACTCATTAATATTGTTATTATTTTTTACTCTCTAAACGTTTTACAAGTAACAGTTAGTAATGCATTCATAGATATACATCACATATTAGTTGCTATAATTTAAAGCACTAAGTTTAACTAATTAGTAAAATGAAAAATATTAATTAATATTTTCTTATTATTAATTAGTCATGTTAAATGGGGGAGGTTGAGAAAATCAAAGAAAACACAAATGGAAAACTAATTAAAGAGTTTATAATCACAAGTGTTGATTGTTATAAATATTTATCTTCATGAAATAAATTATTATAATTATGTATTTAAAAGTTTCACATAATGTATTGTATATATATATATATATATATATATATATATATATATATATATAAATTGAGTCCCATGAAATAAATAAGGGTATTAACTATGTGATTCAATTTTAACTTTTCTAAACTAAAAGATGATAGTAATCATTCATTAGTAATAAATGAATATAATTAAAAAAATGATGTCTTAACTATTCCATAAACATAATAGTTATAATAAACTCTTACATTATTTAACCAACTAATCAATTCGAAGATTTTTTTGCTTTTAATTTGGTGATTAAATTTATTTTCTAAATATGATTTAAGTGATTATATTGAAATATAAGTTAAAATTAATGTATAATAGTTGACTCCATGAAACAAATAGATATTTATGTAAATTGAGTTATTTATATATGATCATACTAATAATAAATTTTACATAAAAATAACTAATTTAATTGGCTACACTAAGGATCATTTTTTAAACTCTAAATTATAGTATTTTTTTCTTTTAGTATGGTAATTAAAGTTTTTTCTAAAGAAGATTTGAGTGTTTACATTTATCGATTAAAATATGATTTAAAATTTTATATTAGTATTCATTAATTGTGTAACTAATATGTACATTATTATACTAGGTTAAATACTCATGTATTACTTGCGTTGGTTTATAAATAAATAAAATAAATAAATAAATAAATATATATATATATATATGTATATATATATATATATATATATATATATATATATATATATATATATATATATATATATATATATATAGAGGGAGGTTCAATGGAAAACCAACATGCATCGGAAAACCTTGGAAAACCTCACTGCACCGCCACAAATGCATCACAATTCCCGCGTGATGCATCGAATTCTCGAGTGATGCAGTCTTTCTGCATAATGCACCTGAAAACTTGTGAAAACTGCACTGCACCACCACAAATGCATCAAATTTCCCGCATGATGCATCAAAATCCCGCGTGATGTATCAAATTTTCCGCGTGATGCAGCAAAATCCCGCGTGATGCATCACTTTATTTACGATCATGCCACCGCGTTTTTCATGAAATGCATCAAATCGGACGGTATGCGTAGGTTTCCACAGTTTTCCGGTGCATAGTGGTTTTCCATTGAACCCACCCCTATATATATATATATATATATATATATATATATATATATATATATATATATATATATATATATATATATATAAAAGTTGAGGCTCATGAAATAAATAAGAGTATTAACTATGTGATTCAATTTTAATTTTTTTAAACTAAAAGATGAGAGTAATCATTCATTAGTAATAAATGAATATAATTAAAAAAATGATGTCTTAACTACTCCATAAACATAATAGTTATAATAAACTCTTACATTATTTAACCAAATAATCAATTCGAAGATTTTTTTGTTTT